>JACCID010000265.1:0-156424 GCA_018906775.1 Sycophila sp. Sp_5 | reverse complement strand
AATTTCTTGATTTGTAGAAGAACTTTGAACATCAACAGATTCTTCATTGAAAAAAAACACTATCTTTTGATACCATACTTTTTTTCAATCTTAATTTACTTCTGCATTTTGAACAAATGAAATCGCCAATTTGCAGATAAATATTATAATTAGTGTGCATATCTTTACACTCTTCGCGAGTCAATATTTCTTTATGAGATCCAGGTATATGGCGTAAATACTTATCACATTGGAAGCATTTTAGAATCATCAGTTTTCCTTTTTTTAACTGCAGATGAACCTTCACTTGCAGACTCCATTCCAATTGATTCCTGTTGAAATATTCGATTTATATTATTTATTATTTATTATTAGTTTAAGGTGGCTCCGGCGTGCTGCTCAGTTTCGAAAGAAGAAAAAATTATTTAATTTAAAAGTTGATTTAATCGAAACGTTCTCTTATATTTAAGGTAGTGAACCTAACAAGTTGTTTGGTACCCAAACTAAGTGGACATCCAAACGGTATTCTAAATCGTTTCGAAGAAGAAAAATTATTTAATTTAAAAGTTATTTTTTTATGCTTACTCTTTTCTTTATTTGTTAGAAAAAGGCCTTCAGTAGAAATTCCTTGGATGAGAGAGAGAGAGAGAGTTGATGTGGTCCTGCTGATTCTTAGTCCGCTTGGATGAAGCCAACCCGTTAGGAATCGACTTCAAAGAGGCCTGCTGCTCGTTCCCTTACCAAGGTTCTTCTTAAAGGTTTGAAGAAATGATCCGTACTGATTTGAAACGGAGAAAGCAGCCCCTTTTAAAAGACTGGAAGGGCTTCTCCCTCCAAGCGGACTAGTGGAAATCGGCGCGCGCATTCTGGGCCTCGATAGTGGGCGGTCATTGGTTGATCGTGTCGGCTGTTGCATTGATTGGTTAAGCGCTGAAGCGGTTGGCGCTGCAGTCGGTGGTTTGGAGAGTGGGGGTGGTCGACCTTGCGTCTCTCTCTCTCTCTCTCCTTGGAGGATATCTCTTATCAAGGGCTTATTTACAGAATGTTAATTAAATAAACTATTAGCGGTGGTTATTAACAATTTTAAGTTTATGCGCTGCTTATATTTAAAATTTTAATGCAGTTTGCAAAAAAGAATGAAGTTGCTACTTGATTTTTGACTGGTTTACATATATTTTTGTTCTTAACTATTCTATTTGTTATTTATTATTTGTTTAATTAAGAAAAAGAGATCGGTTTGAATTGTATTTACTAACTTATGGTAAAAATGATTTAGCTATCATGTTTTAATACTAATTAATTAATAATGAACTATAACAATATTCCTTAACTTATAATTAAATAATTATATTTTGGCTTCTTTAAATTAAAGATGTATAACATTAGTAAGTTAATATTAGTTGTTAATAATAGTTTAATAATCTGTGTTATTATTACTAAATATTATTACTAAGTTTTATGGCTGTCATAAAAGAGAAAGACGGCTGGGATGCTCGACAGGCACGTACAAGCGTCTAGGGTTTTATGGTAGGGTTTTTATTATCTTGTTTGTCGTAGGAATGGAAAATTTTGGGGAAAACGGCACGTGTAGCGTGGTGACGCTTGTTTTGACTGCTTTAGTTTTAATGAGGACAGTTAGGGGAATTTTTTCGGAAGGTAACTTGAAATTCAACAGGTAAGAAAAAGTAAAGTAGTAGAGGGTAAAGAGTGTAGGATTTGTCAGTGTTCTTCTTTACCGACAGGAGTTTTCCTAGGATTCATATGGAGGCAAAAAATTTTAAAATTTTTAAGAAAAAGACGGCCATGCTCGTGGACGTCACATTCATAACAATTTTACAATTAATTTAAAAAAATATTTTTTTTAATTTATATTCCAATACAAGAGCTTATTGCATTTTATGACCGTTGAAAAGCTGAAGAATATTAAAATTTTAATAGTAAAATCTATCAATACACTATACGAGTCAAAACATTACACTTGTGTCAAAAACATTACATATGCTGATTATAAATTATATTGGTTTTGCTACTAATAAAAAATCTCAAAAGCAGTTATCACAAAATAAATTGACGATCAGAATCCTTGAATATTAGATAACTATTGTGCAACTAGAAATTAAAACTAGACTTGCCATTACAAGAGTAAGATATAAATAATTGTTTCTATTATAATATAACATAAAGTTACATTCAACTAAAATAATATATTCTACTATTTATTTATCAAATATAAAGTCAATCAATACTACGGTTTTTTATTAACTTAATATCTTTTACTGCAAACATTTTTTTGAATTCAAGGTCAATCAATATGTTTTTCGTGGTTCATTGTGGATCACACACGTGATTTATTGTATATTACCACAATAAACCACGAAAAATAATAAGCTCTTGCTTTCTGTGGTAATACCATTTGAAAATACTAATCGGAAATTGAATATTGTTTGTTAATATTGATTAAAATTATAAACAGCATTAATTCTTTCAGTTATAAATCATAAATAATCAGTTATTAATTAATCAGTAAGTTTTTTTGAATACAAAAACGCGTAAATATTTTTTATAAACTTCCAGAAAAAGTATTTCGCAACTGATTATTCATTCAGTTCAATTGGTTGACGACTTTTTGTTATCAAACAGATTAGCAGATTCAAACTAAGAACAGCTATAATCGGTTATACTTTATAGCATGGAAATAAATAAGATGTATTTTTTCACTTAGAATATGATGGTGCAATTGGTTTTATTACAAGTGGCTAACCTATAAAGCATTAGAATTGGAAAACCCATTTTTCCAGTGATTTTTCGCGTCTAGCACTTTCTAAATACGTTCTACGATAGAACAGACAGCATCATCGTGTCTTACACAAAAAAATACATCGGAAACATGTATTATACTATTATCGACGGTAACATTATACAAGTAGAAATAGATGATTGAATTCCAACCTTCGATTTTCTAAGCGTTGCATATGGGTAAATACAGACACAGGTTCGAACGCTGATTTCTCCGGATATAATAGTGATAAAAACAAAAGTATGATACATGTTTTCGATGTATTTTTTGCGTAGAATACGATGGAAATATTAGTGTTTTCATAGAATCAGCCTAAAACGTGCTAGAAACAAAAAACTGCTAAAAAAATGGATTTTTTGAATTTTTGAGCATGGCGCCAATGAAAATACGGTTCGGGTAAAATTTTTTTTTATTTTTCAAGAGAAAACAATTTAAAAAAAAATTCCAGCCCTGCAGCCCCCTTCTGAAAAAAGATATAGTGATTTAAAAAATAAAAATCGATTTTTATATTAGAAGAACTATATATATGACCTTGAAAAAAAATCACAAAAAAGTAGGCTCTATACAGAAAAAAATGCCACCAACTGCGTATCGCTAGCTTTTTTCGTTGAGGAGAAAAAAAATAAAAACGATATCAACCGTTTTTTAGCTATATAACGGCGTAGGAGGGGTCTAGGTAGGTCCGGTTGGCGGCAAACTTTATCTTTATAGATGTAGAATAGACTTCCAAACCTCATTTTTCAATCCCGGTACAGGGGCATTTCGACTATCTTAACGGGGGGTACCCTTTATTTAAAATCAATGCTCTGCCTAAACCTCTTGAGCGTAGCGCTTCGCTGTCGTACAAATTTAAACAAGATGCGCAATAGCGCTTTGAAGCCGTATATATAGATATAGTAGTAATGATAAATGAAAAAAAAAATAACTAGCTAGTGGCGGGAAAAAAACATAGATGTCTTGAATTTTTTTTGAAAAGAAAATGAGGCCAACAAAAACGACATATGAATATTAAATTAAATAATGTATGTTTTTGCATAAAACTTTTTGTGCGTCAAAGATTAAGAATAGATATTGCAATAAAAAGCGTCATATAACATATATGACCAGATAAAACATGTATAAATATAACAACAAAAATGATGTACAGGTAAAAAGGCCAATATCAACGTATATAGAGGTAGCGGTGCGACTTCGAGCGCTCGTCGTTCGAAAACTCAGACTTGCCTCGAGGCGCTACCGCGCCTCTTGATTGTACTCTTATTATATTAATTGCAGTCTTTAAAATAAAAAAGTACATATAATAAATTTGTAATGCATTATAGTATTTTAAAATTTATTATAACATATGTTAATAATATTTAATACATATAACAATACATAACATATATATATATATATTGCACTATTTGATTCGTCGAAGTTTTACAGGATGAATAATTCCATCGTCCGGATTATTTTGCTCATTTTTCACTATTTCATAAAGGTAACCAGCTGACGTTGTGGCAGTTTCTAAGTATAAAAACAGAAAATTAGTTATACATTTTACTTTGTATTATAATCCATGAGTATTTACCTTCACTATTAAATTCAGTGCAGTCATTTACTCCTTCAGAGATTGTTGAAGACTTTGAAGCGTCAGAATTTTCTTCCATCTCACTTTCATCATTTACTTCTATTCCATCGCTTATATTTGCGCATAAACACACAATTTCGTTGCTCGTCCTTAATTTGTTTTCCCACATTTCCCACAATTCTTCAACTTTTCTTCTAGTTTGAGACGTAATTTTTTTTGATCCTGTGGTTGGATTATTATCTTGTTCAAGTGTGCTTAAGTCTACCCAAGCATAAAGGCAAATCTTTTTTAAGTTTACTGAAAAAAAAAAATGGAATTTCTTATTATTTTAATTTTAATATTTTAATAAATCTTATTTTTGTTTAATTTTAATAAACAACGACTCAACTTACGCAAAAAATTTGTTGGTGACGGTTTTTTCCCAATTATTAAATTTAATTGTTTGTGGTAGGATTCAATGTAATTGTTGGTGGTGTGGGTTAATCTATAAACGCTATATCCTTCCGGTTTTACCGATTTTATCCATTCTTTTTCATAATAAGTAATAAATTTGTCAAAATAATTTCCATATTCAGTTCGACAAACTGTACATAAGTATTGAAAAGCACTTTCAATTTCGGTGCTTGGCAAATATGCTAAGGCCATAAACCTTTTCAAATATTCATGCTTTTTAGCATTTTTTTGCTTATTTTTTTTTATGGCAGCGCCATTTTTTATCGCATTTTTAAACAATGCCTGTAATTAAATTTAAAAACAATTAAAATATTTTAATACATTAATAAATTAAATAATAAGTACATTGTTAAATAAGTATTATCCCACCTGACAATGATGAAACAAACATCCATTAATTTTAATGTTTGGAAATGATTCTATCGTTGCATTTCGAAGAGCTTTCTCAAAATCTGACATACAAATCTCTGGTTTCATGTTTGGCAATCTTTCTTTAATACACTGAAATACTACTTGATAATCGCACGTTTTTCTTCTTGACATTAATACAAATATTCCCGGTAATGCCTAAAATGCGTATTTTTACATTTTGCATCAATAAATTATAAATGTTAATTAAAATTATAATTAATCTACAATATTTCTCACCTTTCCAAATTTTTCTGTCATTATCGTCAGTAGCTGATAAATTCCTTTTATATTAGGCACAACCGAAAAAGTGGCATCAATAAACCACTTTTTGGTGTCTTGAACTTTATTTAAAAATTGTTCATCAAAGAAAAGCACATGCTTTTTCGTTCCACATTGAAGAACGACATTTTTTATCTGTCGTTCTTTTGGTGAACTGCTGCCATCTACAATATAGCAACCAGCCTTTTCGTTGTCCTTTATCCACTCAACAAAGGCTTCCAAATCTTTAATATTCACTGGGGAAATAAGTTCTTGTTTATTATTGGTTCTCCACCTCCTCATTGTGCGAGCCATACTATCGTTGAAAGGTTTACGGGCCGCTGCATTTGGAAACCTAAAGTATTTACGATTAATATTAAAATATATTAAGCCAAAAAATGAAATTGTATAATCAAAATAAATTATACTTTTCTTTAGCTTTATTATGGCATTCTTTGAGTGTTCCAATGCCAAAATTTACAATTTCTCGTAAATAATTAATAAATTTTGTATCTTCTTCTTCCGTTCCTTTAAAAATACAGGTGTGTTTCGTAGAACTGATGTCCCACTGGCCATTATTTATGATGGCACGAGCATTGCATTTTCCGCCGTTGCTGTCGTACGATGTGCACATCATGTATCTATTAATTAAATGTATATTGATTTATAACTTACAAATGCTATAATCAAGTCACGAAATATGTAACTGCATCATTAAAACTTCTCTTAATTTCAGCAACACTTTTTACACAATAAGTAACACTTTATTTTGCTTGAAGCGGTAGTACTTAATTATAATAGTCCAGTACACTTTATAACATTGCTAGAAAAAAATTGTGACAATAAAAAAAAAATAAAATAAGAGGAATTTGAAGCTGGTTAGTCAGTTAATAACTTGTTAAAAACGTATAAGCTGATACATCTATATCTTGGTTTAATTTCCATTATTTCTCTAATAATGTTATTACCTTCCAAATTACACAAGATTGTTGAAAACATTTGGAAGGTGAGTTGGATTTGGACTATAATGTAGCGCTGTATTAACCACATCTCTTGTACTGAACTGTAAACGTTTCAGAGTTTGTAAATCTATGTGTCTTTTTTGTGTATGTTGTGTGTGCAAAACACAAAATTTATGTAAGCACTACATAAAATTGTGCTTAGTATAAGTCATTACACAGTAAAAATAACATTAATACTGAGCAAAATGACTTATAATTGCTTATTAGCTTATTACGCACAATTGCATAAATGTTTGAAAAATTTTACTTATTTTATACAAATTTGTTTTGTCTAAAATTAAGTAAAATCACAGTACACGCATTATACACAAACAGTACATATGATTGTTTGACACTATCGAATAGCATAATACAAATGACATGATTAATTTTATATTTTAAGTATACACTTGTTTATATTTAGAAAAGATTTAGTGTTCATGTTAATTTACTTAAAATATTAATTACATGCATTAATATTTTATTTCACCAAATTTAGAATGTCTATTCTATTTATTGAACAAACATTTTAATTTTTGGTTTGAATAGATTTTAATCTTTACTAAAAGTGTAACTAATCATACAATTAATCATATAATCCTTACAGTTTTGTATTATTTTTATTTATATATTTTGTTTAGCGGGAAGAAAAGGCTAACTTTTTTATCCTCTGTTTAAGAAGATTACAATTTCTTGAAATACCGCTAAGCAAAAAAAAATCGCGTTCACCATAGGAAAGAGTAACGAAAGTCAGAAATTGCATATTTATCTGCCACACAAAAGGTTAAGGCGAGTACTTCTCATTCTGACATTTCTTTCGTATGGTGCAAAACACTCTTAAGCGTTTACAGTGCGTAATATAAAAAAACACATTTCGATGTGAGGGCGCGAGAATCTGTTTTATAGTAATGTAATTGAAATCCGTCTGCGTAAAAATAGTTTTTGACGCCAATACGTTGAAAATAAAAATATAACTTAGTCAATAAAATCTGTCGCAGATCACGTAAAATTGTCATCCGAGGCAAAGTCGACGTTGACGAATATATGATCTGAGAATTTTTTTTTACTGGCCAAGGTGTGTATAAAATTTTTCAGAATAGTGGGCCGATAGAATAAAATAGTATTTCTGCCTCACTCGACCAAAAAATAGAATACTCCCCTGCTAGAAATATAGAACATTTAATGTCAATTTAATAATTGCAGACACAGAAACGAGCAAAAAATAGAGAACATTTTATACCCCCTAATGAACTAAATTAGAATTTCACATTTAATGTGAATAATTAACGTAAGTAATTTATAGGAAAAAATGGCTTGCAAATATGTAAAAAGCTAACTTATAAAAACGTTTAAAATGTACTAATATTTGCACTTAAGATTAAATACGAATGCAGTGAAAAAAGCGTTTTATCTAACACTAACAAAAAGCCATTTGAGTAAGCCATTTCCTAGTTTCGAGTTCATTTGAAGGTTAGGGATTTCTAGCAAGGTCTACAGGAGAGGTAAAAAGGAATGTCTTAGATAACAAGGCATATAACGTGCGATCTGAGATTATTCTTTTCTTCCTTCCTGGTAAAATTACGTAAGACGCCAAAAAGTTGCAATATCATTTCGCACACTAGTCCGGCTGCCAATCGACGATCCGCAGGTTAATTATACCCACAAAACTATAAAACATATTTATCTATATACACTGACAAAAAAGCTTCAGTAAGGATAAAATGTTTCTTTTGAATTTTAATTCCACTGAATTTAAATATTATTACTTTGCATACAAAATTTACTAATCGTTTTAGTAAAAATTAGAATATGAAGTAGCATATATTCATAGAATATTTAACAAGATTTGATAAAAGCAATTTTTTAATTTTAACTAAAGTAATTTGTAATTTTTACTACAAATCGAGTAGGTCGCTTCGTTACAATACTTTTTTGTAATTCAAGTAGTCTAATTCTTAGAAATTTTAGTTTTCATTTTTCTCAGTGTACTATATAAATAAAAGAAATTGTACAGCACCTCGCATTTAAATTTGCAAAAATTACAGCTGCGCTTAGTCGCAACAAATTTAATTGTTTTACTTTAGCTAATTTAAGTACGATGTACTGTGTTTTATACATTAACGAAATACACCAAAAGGGAATGTATAAAACACAGTACATCCTACTTAAATTCGCTAAAGTAAAAACAATTAAATTTGTTGCGACTAAGCGCAGCTGTAATTTTTGCAAATTTAAATGCGAGGTGCTGTGCAATTTCTTTTTCGTTGTTTCTATGAGGTTATTAATAAGTATATTTAAATGTTTCCAAGCTGTGGATCGTTGGTTACGAGTCCAAGCTGTGGATCGTTCGTTTGCAGCCCCATGAATCGTCATGGCCTCGCAAATTTGTCCCCTGGGTACACGCTCCTCGGTGACTGGCCTCTTTCACGGGGCTGCAAACTCAACGAACTACAGCTTGGACTGTTTCAACGAAACATTTAAATATACTTATTAATAACTCATAAAAACAACGAAAAAGAAATTGCACAGCACCTCGCATTTAAATTTGCAAAAATTACAGCTGCGCTTAGACGCAACAAATTTAATAGTTTTTACTTTAGCGAATTTAAGTACGATGTACTGTGTTTTATACATTAACGAAATACACCAAAAGGGAATGTATAAAACACAGTACATCCTACTTAAATTCGCTAAAGTAAAAACAATTAAATTTGTTGCGACTAAGCGCAGCTGTAATTTTTGCAAATTTAAATGCGAGGTGCTGTGCAATTTCTTTTTCGTTGTTTCTATGAGGTTATTAATAAGTATATTTAAATGTTTCCAAGCTGTGGATCGTTGGTTACGAGTCCAAGCTGTGGATCGTTCGTTTGCAGCCCCATGAATCGTCATGGCCTCGCAAATTTGTCCCCTGGGTACACGCTCCTCGGTGACTGGCCTCTTTCACGGGGCTGCAAATCAACGAACTACAGCTTGGACTGTTTCAACGAAACATTTAAATATACTTATTAATAACCTCATAAAAACAACGAAAAAGAAATTGCACAGCACCTCGCATTTAAATTTGCAAAAATTACAGCTGCGCTTAGACGCAACAAATTTAATAGTTTTTACTTTAGCGAATTTAAGTACGATGTACTGTGTTTTATACATTAACGAAATACACCAAAAGGGAATGTATAAAACACAGTACATCCTACTTAAATTCGCTAAAGTAAAAACAATTAAATTTGTTGCGACTAAGCGCAGCTGTAATTTTTGCAAATTTAAATGCGAGGTGCTGTGCAATTTCTTTTTCGTTGTTTCTATGAGGTTATTAATAAGTATATTTAAATGTTTCCAAGCTGTGGATCGTTGGTTATGAGTCCAAGCTGTGGATCGTTCGTTTGCAGCCCCATGAATCGTCATGGCCTCGCAAATTTGTCCCCTGGGTACACGCTCCTCGGTGACTGGCCTCTTTCACGGGGCTGCAAATCAACGAACTACAGCTTGGACTGATTCAACGAAACATTTAAATATACTTATTAATAACCTCATAGAAACAACGAAAAAGAAATTGCACAGCACCTCGCATTTAAATTTACAAAAATTACAGCTGCGCTTAGACGCTACAAATTTGATAGTTTTTACTTTAGCGAATTAAGTACGATGTACTGTGTTTTATACATTAACGAAATACACCAAAAGGGAATGTATAAAACACAGTACATCCTACTTAAATTCGCTAAAGTAAAAACAATTAAATTTGTTGCGACTAAGCGCAGCTGTAATTTTTGCAAATTTAAATGCGAGGTGCTGTGCAATTTCTTTTTCGTTGTTTCTATGAGGTTATTAATAAGTATATTTAAATGTTTCCAAGCTGTGGATCGTTGGTTACGAGTCCAAGCTGTGGATCGTTCGTTTGCAGCCCATGAATCGTCATGGCCTCGCAAATTTGTCCCCTGGGTACACGCTCCTCGGTGACTGGCCTCTTTCACGGGGCTGCAAATCAACGAACTACAGCTTGGACTGTTTCAACGAAACATTTAAATATACTTATTAATAACCTCATAAAAACAACGAAAAAGAAATTGCACAGCACCTCGCATTTAAATTTGCAAAAATTACAGCTGCGCTTAGACGCAACAAATTTAATAGTTTTTACTTTAGCGAATTTAAGTACGATGTACTGTGTTTTATACATTAACGAAATACACCAAAAGGGAATGTATAAAACACAGTACATCCTACTTAAATTCGCTAAAGTAAAAACAATTAAATTTGTTGCGACTAAGCGCAGCTGTAATTTTTGCAAATTTAAATGCGAGGTGCTGTGCAATTTCTTTTTCGTTGTTTCTATGAGGTTATTAATAAGTATATTTAAATGTTTCCAAGCTGTGGATCGTTGGTTATGAGTCCAAGCTGTGGATCGTTCGTTTGCAGCCCCATGAATCGTCATGGCCTCGCAAAATTTGTCCCCTGGGTACACGCTCCTCGGTGACTGGCCTCTTTCACGGGGCTGCAAATCAACGAACTACAGCTTGGACTGATTCAACGAAACATTTAAATATACTTATTAATAACCTCATAGAAACAACGAAAAAGAAATTGCACAGCACCTCGCATTTAAATTTACAAAAATTACAGCTGCGCTTAGACGCTACAAATTTGATAGTTTTTACTTTAGCGAATTTAAGTACGATGTACTGTGTTTTATACATTAACGAAATACACCAAAAGGGAATGTATAAAACACAGTACATCCTACTTAAATTCGCTAAAGTAAAAACAATTAAATTTGTTGCGACTAAGCGCAGCTGTAATTTTTGCAAATTTAAATGCGAGGTGCTGTGCAATTTCTTTTTCGTTGTTTCTATGAGGTTATTAATAAGTATATTTAAATGTTTCCAAGCTGTGGATCGTTGGTTATGAGTCCAAGCTGTGGATCGTTCGTTTGCAGCCCCATGAATCGTCATGGCCTCGCAAAATTTGTCCCCTGGGTACACGCTCCTCGGTGACTGGCCTCTTTCACGGGGCTGCAAATCAACGAACTACAGCTTGGACTGATTCAACGAAACATTTAAATATACTTATTAATAACCTCATAGAAACAACGAAAAAGAAATTGCACAGCACCTCGCATTTAAATTTGCAAAAATTACAGCTGCGCTTAGACGCAACAAATTTAATAGTTTTTACTTTAGCGAATTTAAGTACGATGTACTGTGTTTTATACATTAACGAAATACACCAAAAGGGAATGTATAAAACACAGTACATCCTACTTAAATTCGCTAAAGTAAAAACAATTAAATTTGTTGCGACTAAGCGCAGCTGTAATTCCTTCGTTCCTCTTCCGCCAAACCCACTTCACACACTAAACACTCATGCAAATTCGGGCGTTTTCTACACTCCGCGTGTTTATCGCCGCGTCGTTCCTATCCGTCGGATCGCGGTTCTTTCCGTGCATTCTTCATACTTCGCTTTCCACACAAACCACACACAAAGGGAAACACATCTATGAAAAAAAAAAAAAAAAAAAAAAAAATAAGAGAAAAATCGCACAAAGTCGGGCGTTGTGAATCCGATAATTTTACTTTCCCCGAGGAAATTACGGTAAAATAATCCCACCGCTGTCACCAGTTGTTACGTCCCGAGCGGCTGGACCTCATTTTTCGCGAGTGCGGCTTTTAAAATTCGCGAGATCGGCCAACGCCCGCCTTCGTGCATTTGAGGTTATTCGGGCGCCCCGCAAGCACCATGGTTCGCGGTGTCGTTGGCACTTACCTTTCGATGGCCGCAATCGGTGACCGACGCGATCGCTGCGACCTACTGCGGGGCTGCGCGACTGGATCGGCGGCTGCTGTACGCTGCTGGGCTGCGCGTACTCGGAAATGGCGATGGCACGGCCCACGAGGTACGAGGAATCGGAGGGAATTTTGGGAAAAAAAATAACCTTTCCTTTTTCACTGTATATATGTATTTCCTTCACCTTTTCACTAAACTCCACGGTCACAAACCGTTTGGTACAATCAACACAATATCTCGCTCACTGGCACGAAGATGCGGCGCGACCGTGGCGAACCAGCGACGCGAGGACGAATCCGTGGCACAACAGTTCACAAGGTCGCTCGCGACGAAGGAGTTGGCGCAGCGGAGAGCTTTCGCGGGATCACGACTAAAGCGCACATTCCCGCTGGCTTGCTTAATTGCAACTGCCGCATCTCTCCGCTGCACCGCGGAGAAGCAAAAAAAAGAAAAGTTGGCATTTTCGTCCCTCCCCAGTAGCATCACTCTTCCTTCAGAGTTTTGGGTGTCGCCAGACGCTAACTCAGCGCCGACCGTCTGCACCAGGGCTCCTATTTTTCCTCCGCTTCGCGGAAAGAGCATACGTTGATCCTTTCCGCGAGCGCTGCTCGCGCTGTTCCCGCGCTTCGCACGGATACCCGAAGCCGCCTTGGTGTCGGCCGAGGCTGAGTCCGCGTCTGCGAACAGGCCCGACGTCGCATCTACGTTTTGCGCAGGGCTTTTAGCTCGCGCCGTTCCCACGCTTCCCCGAGATATCCGAACTTGCAGCGCAGTCGGTCTGGCCCGGGAGGGTGTTGGGCTTCGAGGAAAGTCGACCCTCTGGTCGGCTTTCGCTGCGCGCGATGGACTCCGGTGTCCTTCCGGCGAGGGAGTGCGCATTATCAACGTTTCAAAACCTTGAAAAAACGTTGATTTATCTTGATTTTCAACCTTTTCTTCAACGTTTCCTGGATGAACGATATAAACGTTGATTTTCAACCTTTTTTTTGAAAATTTTTAAAATTTATATGACCCTTATCATTAAATGGTACGTACATATCGCTCATCTAGGAAACGTTGAAAAAAAGGTTGAAAATCAAGGTAAATCAACGTTTTTTCAAGGTTTTGAAACGTTGATAATCAACCTTTCGGAATCGTTGGTTAGAAACCTTTTTCAACGTTTCTATTTTCAACCGGGATATTAAATAGTATGTGATTAAATTATTCAGTAAACAGATTAAAATAACACTTCAATTTTAACAACGATGCGATGGAATTGTATCAAACGAAAACTTACATTTTGTAATATAATGTTCAATCATGTTTTTAACAGTTATAGTTATACTGATAATGCACGTATGGTTTAATCATAATTACCTTTTGATGGTGGGATGTCCGGTTAAATTTGTGATTCAATATTACTTAATTTAAAATGATAATCTTTCTCTAGCCATATTTATCGTATACCCCTTTGAAACTTGCAATGTTTCTTGAGTTTTTTGGCAACAAGTCAAATCTTTTATTATAATTATTAAAAAAACTTTTACTTAATCTGTTTTTTAAAGTCGCTCGATTTTGTTTAGTCGAAGATATTTTAAACCTTTCCAAAAGAAAATTAAGTACAGCTTCCTCCTGTTGATTTATATCTCCGCTATTGTTGCTTTTCCAAAAAGATATAATTACGTAGTCGCACATTGTAAAAAATATCACAACTTTATAAATATTGCATTGATATTAACAGCTTTCACTGAGAACGCTACTTAGGCACTGAAAAGGAATGAAAGAATGTATGTTTTTCATTGTTTACCAATTAACACACACACGCACGCACGCACACACACACTTTTTTGTAATACAGCGACATTGCAGTTAAATAAAATTAACGATATTATCGATAGCCCCATCAAAGAGTCAGCCCTGAAATATGGATTTTCAGTCCTCCATGCGCATATAAGATTTATGGAACTTGTATTGCACGTTTCGTATCGCATGCAGCTCAAAATTTGGAGGGTATTTTAATATAATTTTAATATTCAAATCGAATTTGTAACGTTAATTTAAAAATAATAAACACACACACTCACACACACGCACGCGCGCGTATGTGTAGGTATGTGTATAATATATGATGTAATATATTATATAAATGAATCATATAATAAATTATATAAATGAAAAAGAAATTTTAAATTTATTCGTTTATATAATTTAATATATTACAAGTCAAGTGCTATGTTCAGAAGTAAAATATATGGTTTTATGGTTATTTACTGCTTACTACATTATTTTATCGCGATTTGTACATGCGATATCGGTGTATACGCTGATTATATGACTGATATTAATTTTTATATCGATCGAGATCACTGTCAGGGAAACGGATTCATAAAAGATAATACAAAACGAACATTTTTATATATCGAACATCAATTTCCATTGCAATTTCGAGTGAAGCGGGACTTTTTTCCATTTTTTCTTCGAAACGGACCACTGTGCGGCGGTTACGGAGTATATTTGTTTATTTGAGGGTGAGTGGCGTTAGAGGTTGAAGGAGGTTATTCATGTCGGTACCCGCACACATGCGAGACGCGGACGCGACAAACATAATGCATACGATAAATGTATTACACTGTTTTATTTAGTATACTGGATTTAACAGTTGTATTTCTGTGCGCGATTATTTGAGAGTATCTACCCAGTTTTTCCCTTGAGTGGCTTTTTTTGTTTCAATCGTATTTTTCAGCGATCACGGGGCGGCGGTTAGCCCCAAACGCGGCGAAGCAGAGCAGAGCAGGCAGGTATAATAAATTTACCTCGGTTTTCGAGGACATCCCCGATCTCGACGCGTCAACGACCTCCCTTGACGTCGGAGCCAGGAAAACGAGGCGGTGCATCAGCACCTGACGCCGTTAGGACATATAGTGAGTTTTTGGTGGTTTGTTTTCGCTTGAGATAAGTATTGCATTTTCGAAGTTATTAATGTAGATTAGAGAATAGTAGCAGTCCAGTCCCAGTCAGCAAGTGAAAAAACGGGGACCAGAAATATATATCACAACAGTATGGACATTTGCAAGCACATCGATTCTAATTGTGCTGCGAACTCTGACCTAATGATGAGTTGCGCATGAATTTCTAGTTTTTTTACACGGTCGCTGATAACTCTTCAAACATAAGACTATGATCATTTAATTGCAGAATATGTTTATTCCCTTATAGCCATGTTTCTTCATAATATTACACAATGATACAAGAAGAGAAAAAGACAAAATAAATTCTCTACAAAAAGTTAAAATGCCAAAATTTAAGATAATTTATTATTTCGTGAACAAAATTGTCAAAATTTATTTTTTCAGGGAGATATCATGAATATCTTGAGTGTGTCTTCTTGTCCACAATCGATTGGATTACCAATAAGTAACAGTTGCTGGAAAATAGGTTCTGCAGACCGAAAAAAATACGAACAACTGTTTTTGAGTTTGGACCCGATTAATGGTTACATTCCTGGTAATAAAGTTAAAGGTGTATTAATGGACAGTAAATTACCACTAGATACATTAGGTAAAATTTGGGATTTGGCTGATATGGATAAAGATGGTAAATTAAATTTACATGAATTTACAATTGTAAGTATATTTTAAATTTATAACATTTTTCTTTAATTTTTTCATCTTACATGCCATAATGAATAAGAAAAATATGTTAATCTCCCTCGCGGAGGTTTTATTACTTCTTACCAGAGGTATCATCTAAAAATAAATAATTGGCACGAGTAGTATTTTCACGATATAAAATATTCAAAAACTATTCATATTTTATTATATTTTTGGAAAATATTAAATTTTCCAAAAATAGAACATGTTAATACCGCGAGTGTTATATTTGCAAATGACGAGCATTTGCCCTCGGTGAGGGAGCAAGCACCGATCCCCACGCAGTCGCAGGACTAAGCTCCAAAGAAACCACCGATCCTGCAATCTCGATGAAGCTGAGACAAAGGCTACTTCTACCCCAACGGGACGTATCAGAGTTCTTCTCAAATGAAGAAAACGAAAACGAAAGTTTGTTTTCAACCTCCAAGGACAAAAACAGAAACTCCGTTCGAGAGCTAAAAAGACTAGTCAGGAATATTAAGGGCCGCGGCGCACAATTTTACGCACCATGTCTAGCAGATTTGAGGAGGACAATGTGAAGGCTAGCCGCCCACTCGCGCGATTTTATACGCGTCTTGATCCCCACGGAGGGTCACCGAATTGAGAATGGATATCATTTTGTTTACGAGCACTTCGACGATGCAGATATAACGGTTTGCCGAGTCACCGAATGTAAAAATACTTAATTATCATTGTAAAAGATTTTGGACGCCGAAATTTTGTTATTATTTTTTTCTTACGATTCCAGTTTTACGTAGAAAATACGGGAAAATGGTCCTGTTCATCGAATTATCTTCGCACATACATGACGTGTGTATGAAACGTGCCACGCGCGCATGAGTTGCGCTGGCTGCAAAACATAGGTGTGGTGGAAGACTCCGCCTTGTATTCTGTGGATCAAACTCAAGAATTGCATGAGCGCATGCGATAGAGTTTTCATGGCGACCCCTAAAATTGATTAAAGAAAAAAATTATAAAAATAAATTTTAAAATATGCAATTTAAACCAGTTGATGCATATACGCAATTAAAAACTGATATACATAAACAACATCTTATAAATAAATTATCTTGTTTATAAGAACCCGTCAATAATGATTGATTTACTTCAATTTTTACAATCAATCTGTGTTTTTCTACAAAAAAAAAAAAAAATTGAGCCACACGAGTAACCGAGTAGCAGCACTAGCGAGAGCGAGAGAGTACCGCAGTAGAAGCGCGCTCCCAGTAAGCCATAGCAACAGTAGCAACTGCAAAATTGCTTTATAGAAAAGTAGAACCTCCTTTTTCTTAAAATGTAGAATCTACATTGAAAAAAAAGTAGAATGTCCTTTTTGAAAAAGCAGATTCTCCTTCTTACGACCGAGTTATTCTTTCTAAATAGAAATAAAAAGTTATAATAAAGAAAAATATTTTTTGATAAATAAATAAAAAAATTATTATTTTGTATTGTAGTTTAATTTAAAAAATCCCACTGTTACCTCTTGAACGGTTGAGACATAAAAATTTTCGCGAGCGTGAAATTCGATTCAAGCCTCTATCCTGAATCAAGCCGAAAGGACTTCTCGGAAAATAATGAAAAAATTCAGGAGCGATCTTTGGATATAAAGTTTTATAAAGTTTTATTGCTACGTACGTCCTTATCGTATAAAAAAATTGGTTTAGCTTCTATACGGATTTTTTACTATAAGCGGCCATTTTGATGGCCGCCATGTTGAATTTCGATTTTAAAACTACTAGGCTTTCAAGCTTTTTTAACTTTCTAACATTAC
This sequence comes from Sycophila sp. Sp_5, assembly GCA_018906775.1. Lineage (NCBI taxonomy): Eukaryota > Metazoa > Arthropoda > Insecta > Hymenoptera > Eurytomidae > Sycophila > Sycophila sp. Sp_5. The sequence continues at coordinate 138,768 of JACCID010000265.1, read as the reverse complement.
CTGTTAGCTCAATTCTTAAGCCAAATTCTGAAAGAGCATTAAATTTTGCTTAAAAATCATTGACTCAAAAACTTTTGGAAAATTTTTAAATGATAAAGTTAATAGACTGAACGTTGTCGAAAAAAACGTCCGTCCCGGCGTTAATGAGTTTTCAGGCTCTCCATTAACGATTAATTGATTAATGAAAAAATTTTCTCGGCCATTACACATTACGAAAGAAATAAAAAAACGATACTGTAAAATAACAATTTCTTTTAACGTTGTAATGGTAATTTCAAATTATAATTTTGCCGAACCTTGAAGACAACCAACAATCTTTGAAGACAATTCCATCTACTCTACATAGTAAATTTCCATTCAAAGAGAAATGTGATCAATGTCACTATCCAAAAATAAAAGTATTTTAGTACACTATTCTAAAATCAAACACAGACAAAGAAATGACCAAGAAAGAACATACATCAATTGAAGAAGAATTTACAAAACGATGGCTTCTATTCATATAATGCTATTTTAAAAAGCAATTTCATACAATGCTAATTCAAAAGAATGTTTCATATCATTCTATTTCAAAAAGTTCTTTCATAGAAGACTATGTCAAAATGTTCTTTCATAATGTCATTTGAAAAAATGGTTTCATACAATGCCATTTCAAAAAACAGTTTCATATGATCTCATTTCAAAATAAATTTTATATAATGCTATTTGAAAAAGAATTTCATATGATTCTATTTCAGAAAGTGGTTTCATATAATTCTATTTCAAAACGTAATTTTATTGAATTATGCGTCATAAAGTGAGTGTCAAAATAATTGTATCTCAATTAGAAAAAACCTACTAATTGTCATATTGCTAAAGTTAGTTGTAGTATTATTTATTGTTATTGAGTTATTGACTTAGAGTTAAGGTTATTGTAATAACGTTATTTAGTTAAGTTTAAGAAGCAACTTCTACTTTCTAAAACATGTGAGGGAATTTTATTTATTTAATTTAAAATTAAGGACGGAAGGGAATTCGTCGCCGTCAAGCTGTCTTGCAATGTTTATGTACGCAGGCAGGCTCGACGAGACGAAGAAAGAAGGATGTATGGAGAGTACCTGGTGCTTGAGGCCGAGACGCGGGAATGAGAGAGAGACAGAGTGCGAGGATGACGAAGCGCGAGAGAGGTGTTCAGCAGGAGGTCGCCCGACGGTGCCGCGACAGCGCACGCAGCCGAGGCGAGAGACGGCCGCTCAGCTGAGCGCGGCCGCCATCTTCCCTCGACCCCGCGACTGCTGCGACGAGATATGAGGATGCCGTCGAGGAAGCCAATTACGCTAGCACGCACCGAACACACATACACGACACTTCCATGCACTACACAACACGCGGCGAGGTTCGCGCGGACGCGGGTACGCGAGGAAGCGCGGACCTAGGCTCCGACGCGCAAGCCGGTCGAGCACGTGTTGCTCGGCCAGCGGAAACTGTGTAGGCGCGAGGGAGGGGCGGCCGCTAGGCGCGAGAGAGACAGCGCGCGCAGGGGGAGAGAGAGCGCGCGCGGCGGTAGAGAGAGAGCGCGCGCGGCGGAAGAGAGAGGGGGAGCGCGGAGCGAGAGAGACGGCGCGCTATGTGCGGGCGAGAGAAGGCCATGCGCGCGGCCATAGGAGCGAGAGAGAAACGATCGATCTCCGCTCCTATGTATCGTAGAGTATTGAGAGACGGCGCGTTCGACTCGCGGTCGCCGGGGCTCTCATGCCCGGTGCTCGCCTCCGCCAGAGCGACATGTCGCGCCTCCGCGAGGGCGTTAGTACCGCCGCGCGACCTCAGGTCCGTGGGGGCGCTCGCGTCGTGAGTTCGCGATCGACGCGCGAACCTGCGCGCCGATCGTGAACATATGTTCGATGTGCGTGAGAAAGAGAGAGAGGATTTTGCGACGCGGACAGAGTGGCGGTTTGCGAATTAAACCGCCATTCTGGAATAAGTATTCGTACTGACGCCACGCAGTTTTTTTGAGTTGTTTAGAAGGTTTTGTAGTAGCAGTAGCAGGAAGTTTGTGGGAGCAGTTTTCGGAGCTAGGAAAAAGTCTAGTCGTTTCGTAGAAGTGTTTAGGAGGTTTTGTGGTAGAAGTTTCGGTAGGGAGTTTTAGTAAGTAGGGTTTAGTAGTAGGTTAGTTGTCTTAGAGGTAGTAGTAGTTCGTGGAGTTTTTAGATTAGCGTTCGGAGTGTTGGAGTTCGATAGTGGTGAGGAACGTGGAGGTAGAGTGTCGGTTCGGTTCGGTACGCGCATACCCGCACAACGGTTTCGTGGACGCGACACACTACACTGTGACCCGTGTAATACACGAGAATTGAATATAGTGGATTTGAGAGAACTTGTGAGAGTGATTATTTGAGTGCTTCTGCCATTTTTCCCCTTGAGTGTTCGTGCTTTGAAGCGTGTTTTTCAGCGAGCCCGGGGCGGCGGTTAGCCCCAGCGACGGCGGTAGCGGGGAAGCAGTGCGGAGCAGTTTTGCCTCAGTCGCCGAGGACATCCCCGGACTCGGTGCGTCAATGACCACCCTTAAGTCTGAGCCAGCCGGACAACCGGACCAAGGCGGTGCGTAAGCACCTGGCGCCCTTTAACTAATTAGTGAGTTTTTACGGTGACCGATTCCGCGTGAGATAAGGGTTTGGGAGTTTTGTTGCGGTTAGTGTAGGCAATTGAACTAGAGAGAAGAACAGCCCGTTGGTCCGTCAGTGAATAGTACGGGGACATCGAAATACTATATCACAAACAAAAAAAAAAAACCACTGCCAATTCATTGGCACGTAACTCTTAACCTTAACTCTAAGTCAATAACTCAATAACAATAAACAATACTACAACTAACTTTAGGAATATGACAATTAATAGGTTTTTTCTAATTGAGATACAATTATTTTGACACTCACTTTATGACACATCATTCAATAAAATTACGTTTTGAAATAGAATTATATGATATCACTTTCTGAAATAGAATCATATGAAATTCTTTTTCAAATAGCATTATATGAATAGTAGCCATCGAAAAATAGATAAGAAGGCACAGTCTAATATACAGAAATCTTCGCTAAAACCATGCCCAATTGTCCTTAGAAAACACATAGAACAGCCAAATAAGTTAAGAATGACTTATGGCGACATATATTATTTGGGAAATAACAAAACATTATTCTACTCTAATAGAGGGGTGAAAGACACTCAGACGTTTACAAATTTCATGCAATCAAATTTTAAACAAAACAAAAGTTCAGATATAATAGTATTAGACGGAATAGTCTTCACATCAACCTGTAAATGTTATTCCAGCACAGAGCAAAAGGAAATTTTCTCACATTACATAGACACATGTGCCCCTGGTCTAACATGTCCTAAAAGGCTAAACAATTTTGAGAGAGAAATTTACAATAGGAGTAGAAATGCATCGACAGAAATATATACCAAAGCCAGCTCAATGTTAATTCGATATTGGAAATGAATACCTTTCAATCGCATTGCGAATTTGCAAGATTTTAGCATTTCGTTTTTTATCTAGTAACGATGTTACTAGGCACTAAGACTGTGCGCTACTTTGCAAAACCCCTCATTTGCATTATAGTATTATCTTTCTTTCTTTCTTTATTCTTTTCTTTTTTTTTTGTCTCTTTCTCTTTTCTCTTTTAGATTTAATTTTTAGTATTAAATAGAGCCATGCTAGCGCGCAGGAATTTACTAATCCGGTTATTGTTTTTGTAACTCTTTTATGTATATAAATTTATAATTGTGTATATGTATCAACTGGATTAAATTAATAAATGTAGTTACAAGTTTTTCACTCTTGTCTACCTTACGATGAAGAACTATAAAATATATCTTTCTTGTCATTACGCACAAATTCAACACTTAAGGGGATGCCGAACATAATTTCCGCGCTCTACTGTACCGACAATTCTCTATATTCTCTGCTGTAGCATCTAATGTAAATTTGATTTTTCAAATAATTTTGAAACGGCTTGTTTAATGGCAGTTCTGTTTGCATCAAAATATTATTTATAATTCGTAGAATGTGCGTAGACTTCTTTGGCTGATTTCGTTTCCTATTGCTGAAAATACCGACTTATTTTTCAATTGGAATTGAAATCAGCCAAAAAAGAAGTTTACGCACATTCTACGAATTATAAATAATATTTTTATGCAAACAGAACTGCCATTAAGCAAGCCGTTTCAAAATTATTTGAAAAATCAAATTTGCCTTAGAGGTTAGCAAAGAACATAGAGAATCGTCGGTATAGTAGAGTGCGAAAATTAAGTTAGGCATTCCCTTAACACACACGTCAACTTTATATAATTAAATTCATATAAGTTATTCTCTAGAGCTTTTACTAGGATTGGTTTCACATCGTCCACAAAATGGATAGGATCCCAATAAACTTGATTTTTATTAATTCCAGTACTCAAAAATCTGAGAAATTGCGCACTTACAAGGGAAGGCACACAAGTGTCCGACTCCGATTTTTTTGAAATTTTGCACATCGGTAGATTATCGAAAAATATTAGACACGTGTTTTTTTTAGCTGCTGATACGATGATTTAGAGGGTTAAAACCACCCCTAAAGTTTATTCCTAAATATGGCCGTTAAATCATATTCTGCAGATATTTTCACTTCCAATCATTATTTTTTAATCAAGTAAAATTATTTTTATAACCTAATGACCCAGTAACCCAATAATTCAATAACTTATAATCCAGTAGTAAAATCGACCTAAGGGTTTGAAGAGGCAAACCATATTTAATCTTAAAAAAGATTAAAATATCTTTCAGAAAATCTCAAAATCAGTAAAAAATGTCAATTTCTTCTATTTTTTTTTATCAATTTACTATACATGTATGTTGAGCTTGAAAATAACACAAATTGGGATTTTTGACAGATTTTGTTATTTTTTGTAAGATATTTTAATTGTTTTAAGGTTAAACATGGTTGCCTGTACTAGCTCCCAATACTACATTTTTGGTACATGTAAATAAAAAAACTGCGGATGTAATAGTTTATTAGCAAAAATTAAAAAAGTATTCGATCAGCGGAAAAGAGGGGGACACGCAATTAAACTATTATAAATTATCCTATAGTCACAAAATGATAACCAAACGTTTGCAATTAAATTGCGCATTGGAAAAAATATTTTAGGAATATTTAACTAAAGAAAAATAATAAGAAATATTGTTTTTTTTTTAATTCGCCTAAGCTGCTCAGCGGTTCATTCCGCGTTCCACAATTCTAAAAAATATAAAATTATACAATATGATATGCTTAAAATCCAACTAAGAACTACATAATGGTAAAAAACTATCGAAAAATAATCCCACGATAATTAAAATATGCAAAACAATTGCAAATTAACTGCGGGTTAGCAAGTTAATCCGGATTCCGTCTCATTCATATTATATATAAAAATATAAATCTGTTTTGTTCTGAAATGCGCTGCAAACTTTATACAGCGTGCTGCATAAATCTGCAACTTTTCTTCATAAAGATTTTTTAAAAAAATTCAAACTAAATGCATGAACTGTATGTCGTAAGTTCTGCAACGACAACAATACATACATTTAGTACACCTAATAAAGAGTACTTTGCAAGAAAATTGGGTTATTTGGCTTGTCAATTTAATGCCGGAAAATAGTAGATAGTCCGTTTGCACGATTATTAAATATTTAAATGACAAATGCGGACGTCAAAACAATTGCAATTAAACTGCGGGTAACAAAAATAACAGGGTTGAACCAATTTTGTCGTATGCATGCGAATAAGAGATTTTTTTACCATATGACATGCGCGGCATTATTGGCATGGCATGGCGCTCGCATTGAATGTAATTTTTCATACTCTTAATAAAAATTATTGAACTAAATCAATGAACCGTTCTTTGTAATAATAAATCAAACCTTCTCATACATTTAGAACTTTGTTATAGAAGCGTTATTAGTTTTTGTATTAATAAAATAAATATAATAGCTAGGCGCATAACGTAATCAGCATTCAAAATTTTCCGAACAAAAAATGCAAAAACTAATAACGCTTCTACAATTTTAAAGCTTTAAATGAATGTGAATGGTTAATTAATTATTACATAAAACGGTTCATTGATTTAGTTTAATAATTTTTATTAAGAGTATGAAAAATTACATTCAACGCGAGCGCCATGCCGTGCCAATAACGCCGCTCATGTCATATGGTAAAAAAATCTCTTATTCGCATGCATACGACAAAATTGGTTCAACCCTGTTATTTTTGTTACCCGCAGTTTAATTGCAATTGTTTTGACGTCCGCATTTGTCATTTAAATATTTAATAATCGTGCAAACGGACTATCTGCTATTTTCCGGCATTAAATTGACAAGCCAAATAACCCAATTTACTTGCAAAGTACTCTTCATTAGGTGTACTAAATGTATGTATTGTTGTCGTTGCAGAACTTACGACATACAGTTCATGCATTTAGTTTGAATTTTTTTAAAAAATCTTTATGAATAAAAGTTGCTGATTTATGCAGCACGCTGTATAAAGTTTGCACCGCATTTCAGAACAAAACCGATTTATATTTTTATATATAATATGAATGGGATGGAATCCGGATTACCTTTCTAACCCGCAGTTAATTTGGAATAGTTTTGCATATTTTAATTATCGTTGGATTATTTTTCGATAGTTTTTCACCATTATGTAGTTCTTAGACGGATTTTAAGCATATCATATTGTATTATTTTGATATTTTTTACGAATACGAGGTACTAAATATTTGAAAAGATTTTCTCAATGCATTCCAGTGGTTATTCTTTCATTTAGTTCGATGAATTTACAATGGATTTCTTAAAATGCAGTTTTAGAAATGTGTAACGCGGAATGAACCGCTGAGCAGCTTAGACGAATTAAAAAAAAAAAATTTTTCTTATTAATTTTCATTAATTAAATATTCTTAAAGTATTTTTTACAATGCGTAATTTAGTTGCAAACATTTGGTTATCATTTTGTGACTATAGGATAATTTATAATAGTATAATTACATTTCCCTCTCTTTTCTGCTGATCGAATACTTTTTTAATTTTTGCTAATAAACTATTACATCCGCAATTTTTTTATTTACATTTGCAAAATCTGCAAACGATACCGCAGTTTTTGGCATAATTATTTTATCGATATTGAAAAGTTACCCGCTGACTTCGACAAGCTGAGCGGGAGCTGTCTGTCGCAATCAGTCCACTCGGCGCACTGAGCCGAGTTCCAACCGACAAAGGAGGCTACTGCGCGCAATGAGAGCATGTAGTTGGGCTAGCCGCGTAGTATAGCATATAATCAGCCAATGTAAATTTGCGATTTTGTTTATTTTTTTATTTGTCTTTTATAGAATAACCGCTGCGGAAGGGCGACCCAAGCCCTATTAGAGTGAGAGTGCTCAAGGCTAGGTGGCGAAAAGTTTAAACCGTTTTGCAAGATTGTTATTTTTACTTTTATATTTTTTTTTATTAATAAACTCTAAGTTCATTTAAAAAAACAAAAATGAAACATTGTCGGCGTTTAATTTAGAGTTCTCGTAATTTCATTTGAGTGCCGTGTATGGGAGTGCAAGCACGTTGAGCTCGATTTTAGGGTTGCGCGCGTATTGAGCGTGGCAACGTGGGGGTGCAACGAGCGTATTGAGCTCGTTCGCGAGTAGTGTTTCTGAAAGTTTTGAGTCCAGAGACAACCGGAATACCTTCTCCTACCCCATAGAGAAACCAGATTGTTACATGGCGCCCGAACAGGCTATGGTGGTTTAGGAGGTAGGTTTTAGATTTTTTTGCTGTTATAATTTTCGTCGTGCTGAAGTATTTAGTGCGGTTTAAGTGAGTAAAATTAACGTGTGTGTTTGCCGTGCTGATTTTTTTCTTCTTCTCTTTCTCTTCTATTTGTTTTTTTTTTTTTTTTTCACAGGGCCGGATTTTTTTTTATGAGTTCGGTTCCGAATTTCGGTTACGCAGTCTTTTTAACGAAGTCCAAGCCAACGTGGAAGAAGTTATAGAAACTGTATTCGAGCGACAAAAGATGTTGGGTCAGTTGTTTAAAGAATTTGATATTTTAAAAAGCCGAAAATCGTATTTTGAAACGGCAGTTATTAACCCGTTAACGTCCACGAGACAGAATTTTTAAGTTTATGTTCGAATTGATACGTCGCAATGAATTCTAACACAAATAACTTAAAACCAACCGTTCCGTATATTTTCAAGGGTGCTCTTTCGAATGGGAGCGTTTATAAGTCAAAAAAAATTTTTCTAACCACTGAAAAATCAAAATTATAAAAAAAGCATGGTTTTTCGAATTTTTTGTTGTAACTGTTTTTTTGCAGCCTATACATTTTTTTATCGGTCTAAAACCGGTATAACTGGCGTCCACGATATCTGCACTAAAAGATAGGATGAAAATATTTATTTAAATAATTTCTTATCTAAGCAAAATGGCGGCCGAACCAAAAAACGTTTTTTAAACGTTTTTTAAACTTGATGATTTTTTTTCTCAGAAAATATAAGCTTTAGAAGAAAACTTATAAGAACCTAAATGTCTTAGAATCGGCCAGAGAACACTCTTAAATTTTTTTAAAACATTTTGAAAACATTTTTGATTTTGAAAAAAATTTAAAAATTAAAATTTTAAAAAAATTTAAAAAATGTTTTGAAAAAATTTGAGAGTGTTCCTTGATTAATTCTAGGACATTTTTGTTCTAATAAATTTTCATTTAAAGTTAAACTTTACAAATAAGAAGTTCCTCATTAGAGTTTAACGAATTTTTTCCTTTAAAACTATAATCGATAGTCGATAGTCGATAGTCGATGTCAGAGCGGAAACGCACCCGCGGTCCCTCTCGGGGACATGCCGGTGATGCACCTAGGCCTATTGGCCCATTGCGCTCGGTCTCCTCATCATACATCTCCCATTAACCCGCCTATATAATCAGCCAATCTGAGAAATCTGTTAGTCCCCAACAGGCAGACATCCTCAGGTTCGAGAAATCACTCCTCATACACCTCACGCTTTTTTCCCATCACTCTAAGGCAGTGACACAAGAGATGTAGGGAAGTTTCTTCGCTCTCACCACAGAGTCGGCAGTTGTTCTCAGTACCTAAACCTATCCTCTTTCTGAAGTGTGACAGGTCGCAATGTTCCGTCAACCACTCCACTACCTTTCTGATATCCTCTTTGGGGAGATTGATCATCTCACTCACCCACCTTGCCGGGGCAGACTCCGCGATAAACGCTTTTGTGTTGTGACGAAGATTGGACGACTCGGGATTTTGGTCCTAATTGTATTCAAAGACGCGCTCCCTTCTGCCCCTGGACCTCCCTTCGCCGAACGGCTTTCGCACAACTCACGGTTCTCCGCGGACCAAGCTAACTCGCGGGAGCGGGACGTGAGGTGATCGGGGCAGTTTCGGTGAACAAACCGTTTAATAGTTAATATGAATTTATTAATATTAAATTATGTACATGCGGCATACGGCCGCGGTCCTTAGACCTTTCAACGCACTTGTTCTAATCGGCACGCTTGCCGAAACTACTCGCTGACGAGAGAGAGAGAGAGAGAGAGAGAACAATACTTATCGCGTTTGTTCGCGTAGCGGACGCAGTCTTGTTATCTTCTCCTCGAAGTCGTGGAGATGGTTGGCGAGGTTGTCGTGCTGCGGGCGGATGACGGACGCCTGCTCCCGGCTCTGGGCCTTGCCGCGGACCTGCGGCGGATTTACGTCCGTGCGTTTCTGCGGGGCGAGATGTCTTCCCTGCGGCGTAGCCTCTCGTAGTTTCGTCTGGGTTGGCGTACTTATATTTAGGAAAATACGTACGTATATTTAGGAATTATGCTAAATTTTCTTATAAGTCCTAAATCCATATTGGGCTAGAAAACGAAATTCGATATAATGAATTTTCTTCATAAAATGCATAAATATGCCTTAATATTGTACCAAAAATGTGTTGTGTTGGGAGCTAGTACAGGCAACCATGTTTAACCTTAAAAACAATTAAAATATCTTACAAAAAATACCAAAATCTGTCAAAAATCCCAATTTGTGTTATTTTCAAGCTCAACTTACACATGTTCACACAATCTTATATCCACATTTACAAATTGATTAATTAGTAAATTGATCGAAAAAATAACAGAAATTGATATTTTAGACTGTTTTTGAGATTTTCTGAAAGATATTTTAATCTTTTTTAAGATTAAACATGGTTTGCCTCTTCAAACCCTTAGGTTGATTTTACTACTGGATTATAAGTTATTGAATTATTGGGTTACTGGGTCATTAGGTTATAAAAATAATTTTACTTGATTAAAAAATAATGATTGGGAATGAAAATATCTGCAGAATATGATTTAACGGCCATATTTAGGAATAAACTTTAGGGGTGGTTTTAACCCCCTAAATCATCGTATCAGCAGTTAAAACAAAACACGTGTCTAATATTTTTCGATAATCTACCGATGTGCAAAGTTTCAAAAAAATCGGAGTCGGACACTTGCGTGCCTTCCCTTGTTAGCCGTGCTGTTGCGCCGCACTTCTCTCTCATCTATTGACTAACCTAACTCGGTACTGTCGTGCGCAGCGTCTCCGGCGCTTACATTTACATACACGTCGTAACGTGTCTATTTCCACGTTACAGTGTGTCTGCAATTCCCGTACCTCTTCCATTTTCTAATCTGCTCCCTTCTAATCCAAGCTTGAATTCTGCTATTAATTTCACAGCTTGGTAGGGCCATCTCGACGGCGCAAATTGGGATGAAACAGCTCAAAACGCGCGCATGGATGTTTAATCCTTATAATTTTACTTTTTTAGCCAATTTTTTTTTTGTTTTATCGGTATACACGGTGTTCAAAAATGAACTGGCACGACCAGTATATCCGTGTTCAGAATAACGTTCTAAGCACTTTTTCACTTTTGGCATTTTTCAGAATTTGGGATAATTATGGACTTACTGTTAATTAAAATCTACAATAATTATCCAATCAGCGCTCGATTTGACGATGAACCCCGCATGACTCTCCCCGCGCGGCCTATGCAGCTCGAGTAAGCCCCGCCTACCAGCGTCAGCTAGAGCGCTGATTGGCTAATTATCGAAGTTTTTGATTGACCATAACTCGATAATTAGACACAATTACGAAATATGCCAAAAGGGAAAAAGTGCTTAGAATGTTATTCTGAACACGGGTTTACTGGTCGTGCCAGTTCATTTTTGAACACCTTGTATATTGAAGTATACAGGGTGTTCAAAAATGAACTGGCACGACCAGTATAACCCTGTTCAGAAAAATATTTTAAGCACTTTTTCGCTTTTGGCATTTTTTGATATTATGGCTAATTATCGAGTTATCGTTAATTAAAAACTCTGATAATTAGCCAATCAGCGCGCGGACGGGCGCTAGTGGGCGGCGCTTTTCCCAGCGGGGAGAGCGGCTTGGGCGGGGCGTTGCCTCACAAGCCTCCCCACTTCGCGGGCCCATCGGCGCACGGACACGCACGCACACTCGCGCGGCATCGCCTGGGCCCTTGTTTCTTATGTCGTCAAATAAGCCCGAGTTGGGCATCTGCCATGCCCAACGAGAGCAAAACATAAATCAGAGTTATAGGTTACATGATCGAATTTGTTTCGCAGTTTGATGTATATATAGGTATATAGCTTGTATTTTATGGAAGCACCAAGTTGGGCTGTTGGGATGCCCAATTTCGAACAAATATTGGCCTAGTCCGAACCTATACGTAGTCCAGATGATTTGGACTAACCTCGCTACTGCAGGTTGGTACTATCGTAATTCGTAACTCGATCTATGTTATTACATATAGATATCGAGTTATATCATGTCTAAATTCGACACCCGACATTACCAACTTCAGCATGTCAGAATACCATGTTCCCTGGTCTGCTATAAGTTCAATACTAGACTGCCTGTATAACCAAAACTCTTTCAGTGTATAAGCCAGTAGCCCCTCAGAGCCTCTTCTTTTTTTCCACCTATTGAACAGCTTACCGACCTCCTTGCGCAGGGTTCCCAATCTAGGATTCCACCAGGGTGTCGTTTTGCCCTGTCTGCGCTTTGTTGGTCTGCAGCTATCCTCAAAGGCCCCTATTATGGCATTTTGTATCTTGACACAATACCTGTCGATCTCCTCCGCACTATTTAACCTACCTACCTTGTCCGGGAGTTTCTCCCTTAGACGACAGCAGTACAAATCCCAGTTTGTTTTCCTAGGGTTTCTTTTCATCTGGTCATCCTTAGTCAAATCCCCCAGCACGAAGCGGATCTACTCGTGGTCAGTCATGGAGACCTCACTCGATACTCTCCATCCCCGAACCTTAAGGAAGATACCCCTTGTTGCCAGAGTAATATCTATGACCTCCTCCTCCCTCTGAAAGTCGGAACCCTGCCTCTGTTTAGGATGTCGAGTTCCGTTGTGCAGAGATACTCCAAGAGCTTCTCACCTCGGTCGTTGCAGTTTGAGCTGCCCCAGACGAGATGGTGTGCGTTTGTATCGCATCCTACTATAACCTCTCTGCCTCTCCTTTAGCAGTCTTCTATCAACGCCCTCACTTCCTGTGGGGTTGGTGAGTCTGTTGAGTCGCTAGGGAAGTACGCCGAGGCGAAGATAACCTCCTCCTCGGCTCCTCCCCCAGTTCTTCTCTTCACTATGATTGTGGTGAGATCTTTATGGCAGTGAAGGGTCCAGATCTCCCCCTAAATGCCTTTTAGGAGAATTCTCCGCCCTTCTCCCGCCGCCCGGAAGAGCCGTCCACAACCCCCTAAACCTGCCACTCTGCCACTCGCGTTAATCCAAGGTTCTTCTTCACCATGCACTTAGCTAGAACCGCTGAAGCGCTTTTGCAATGATGCAAATTAATTTGCACGAAAGGAATTGTGTTTTTTTTTTTTTTTAAGAGACGGCTCCCCCGGCCGTCAATGTTTGGGCGGACTGCCGCGCCCTCTCCTCCTCTTCTGGCTCTTTGTTCCTGTAGAGCACAGCGTGCGCCCTGCTGATACCACAGAAGGGTCGGAAGCCCAACGCTCTAAGCGCCTCAACTCCCGACTCCTCCATGAACAGGCGCACCGCTGTCTCCACAGTACCCTTCGCGTCATCCTTGGCTTGCCAGGAGGCGGAAACCCTCCACTCCTGGACCGGCAGCGTTTGGTTCTGCATGCCCAGTCGTTTCAGTACCACCTCCGCAGCATGCTCGCCTTTGACGTAAATCGTCACTTTCTCCATCTTCTGGAGGGCGTTCTGCTCCACAACGCGACCCCTCCCATGGAGTACAGTTGGGAGCATTGCCCTCCAGCCAATTCTTGTCTGCCGGGGTGGCGCAGTGGGATTCAAAAGATGAGATACGCGGGTTATTATTAAAAGGCACGAGCTTGAAGTTGAAGTTGAAATTTTGGCCATTTGCACGTTAAAGGGTTAAGTTTAGATTATTAAAAGCCATTGCGTGGAATTATTTTTTTTTTCTCTTTTTTTTCTTTTCCGAAAAGATATCTGCACGTAACGGGTTTTCATGTCTTTGACCGACAATACTTGTAAATAATGTAACTTGGTTCAGAAACGTTCTTTTTGCGACGATTTTTTTCTGAATGATGAAGAGCGAGGTGGATTTCCTTGTAGACGACTTCTTGTCGTCCTGAGGATGTTCCTGGACGCCTGGACATTGTCTACAGGAACATCACCCGATTTTTTCCCCATTGACCGAATTACTCGTTTTACTTTTGCTACCCCGGTACTTCAAGAATATGCATCTTACCGAAAACCACGCTGCCTCTTTTGAATCGCAATGTCGATCTTTATAAGAATCAAGTTAATGTCACCACGTTTCTCTAAGATTAAAAAAATCAAATCCTCTAATTCTCCAAAAAAGAGGTAACGGCCTTTTCTGGTTCAAATTTTCTATTCACAGAAAATTATGTATATTTGCTTATGAGTATCAAAGATATATTTGGAACATTCATTGAAAAGCCTCTTTTTATTATTATCTTTAATTTTATTTAAATCTTAATCTTTTATAGAAATAATAATAATCATACCTTCGTGATAACAATAAATTATCCCGCTATCCCGCGGATACTTCAAGCTGCCAGCAGCACTACAAAATATTTACGCGTTAGTTCTACCGCGATTTACTCTCCGGCCGGCTCAGACCTCAGGTCGAGCGTCCCCGAGGCCGAACCCTGGACAGCCGCACGCTACTCTCGATCTCTACGCTCGATTTAGGCGCGGCGCTCTTCAGCGCCTCTGGCTCCACAAACGCACACTTGCGCCTCTAACTCTCTCTCTTCCCAACTATCTACTCGATCACGGGTCACGCAAAAGCCCCAATGTTCTCCAGATTCACTATCGCGCACACTCCTCCGCAATTTCCTAAAGAAGCAACGCGGTGGAGACGACCCGCGACACCGCGTCCTTCGGTCGCGATCACTAGCAGAAGGCGCTGGCGCGTTTCCACGCGGACTTCGCAGCCTTCCTTCTCCCTATCGTCGGCGAGCAAGCTCAAACCACGCTCTCTAACTCCCTTTGCTCTTTCTCTCTTCTCACTCTCTCTCTCTACTCAATAGACGAGGGCTACGCCCACCTTTTTCTCCTAGGCGCTACTGCACTCTCTGCTTCTCGCGGATGGTGTCCGAGATGGACCTGGAGCTCGCTGTATGTCGAGACTGCCCGTAGATACGGGCTCAGACGATGCAGCGGAAACTATCCTTTCCTTCTTGGCTGCAAAGCTCCTCCTGGAGATAGGCGGAGTTCACGTCACAAAATTAAATGAAGAACGTTGAACAATATTTACCAATCTGTAGCAAAATTTCAAACGCTTTATGCCGCCACTTTTTAATTCGTATGTTTTTAGCTGAGATATTTAGATTTAGTGCCATTTAATCAGACATACGATTACGATAATAACGCGTTTTAATATACTTTCCAATATCCTACTAATATTTTTTTAAAAGAGAATCATCTTCAAAAAAAAAATAAAGCAAATTTTTTTAAATAATCAGATCATGAATATACGTTTATATTATTTATAACATACAATAGTTTTAAACAAATAATTAATGCAAAAAAAATGATAAACATACTTTTAAAAGGAATTAATTGTTTTTAAATTTAGTGTAATGTAATCTAACATACCAGTGGTTTGCCCATTAAGCCTATTCCACTTGTTCTTCTTCAGAGTTTCTGCATGAAAATAAAAAGAAAAAATTGGGAGAAGGAAAGAAATACATATATTGACAAATATAAAATAAATATATCTTTTTTTATTTTCTGATAAAGGTTTTTAGCCCTGCGTTCTCTGCGGCGAAGGCACATGGCGAAATTTGGGAAAAAGGGTGAGAGGTTGGGATTTCCCTTGACCCCCTTTTTTTTTTTATTTCTTGCACCCCGAAATTACCATTAAAATGGCACACTCACTACCTCACCTACAACTACTCTCTCTCTGCTTTAATACACGGCTCTGTTCCACTGCTCTCGACCTGAAACAACCTACAATACGTTACCTCGCTACCTCTATTATTTTGTTGAGCGCCAGGGACCTTGCAGACGCAGCCGGTACACTCGAATGCTCGTTGAAACTAACTCTACCCACCACCTTTACAACAGACCCAACACACAAGAAATAAAGCACAAGACACGTGTGATTTTTCGTCAAAGCATATATTGCCTCCTGGCTTGGGGAAGTACACTTGTCGATGTGGATGTGTGCGCGGCGCGGGACTCTGTGGCGAGAGTTTCGCGGGAGGGAACAATGTTTTTGTGGGGAGAGAAAAACCCTGAGAGCATGTACGCGGGGCTCACCATCTCTCTAGTAGCTTCCGTCCTTGCTACAGATTTACTCCCAACTACTACTACTCTCCTACAACTAGCTAAGATAGCTTTCGGCAGAATGGGGTGGCGTCGCGACGATGAGGACTTCCGCGACGCCAGCCCTTTTTCTCTCTCACTTGCTCTCACGTATTTATCTCGCTATTGACTCCCTCAGAGGGCCTTCTCTGAGGTCAGCACCTTTCCGCGTCGATCCACTTTCGCCCGCACCGACGATACGCGATCTGATTGGCTGACCGAAGTCAATCGAGCCAAACGCTATCGTTTCATCCTAAATACGAGCGCGAGTTAAAGTATGCGCGGCGCGACGGAATTATTGCGCGTAACGTTGGCTGCCTGCTCGACTCGCTGAGCTCGTCGAGCAGCGCCCGTAACGTCACGCACGCAGTCGGCCGTTCTCTCGTGCCCTCTCTCTCTCTCCTATTCGAACGCCGCCTCGACTCACGCGCCAACTCGTATACACGCGCTTTCACTCTCGCACCTATACATATGGTCCGCGCTCGACCACGTGTTGCGCGCGTACCGAGTATACGTTTCCCCAGGTGCGCGGCGTATCATCCTTTCTCGCGGCTATTATGTGTGTGTGCGTGTATGTATCGTGTGGGGTTGCTGGTCCGGGCGGCGTTGGCGGCGCCGATCAACTGGCCTTCGTTGCCTTGATTGCATCTTCTCCAAGCCGTCGTCATCTTCGACGCCAGCCGTCGTGGTACGCCTCATCGGCTGCTTCGTCCCGCTGGCTGGGCAGTGGCGTGGTCGCGGCGGCACGACATCGACGTCGTCCCGGCGACTCGTGCACACTCGTGCGGCATCCGCGCACATGCTTTCTCTCTCGCACGCATGGCTGGCTGGTGTGGTGGCGCGTCGTCCGCTTCACACCTGTCACTTCGGGGGGTCTAAGGAGGACAGAGAAGCTCGGCGCTATATAAAATATTTAACGTCGACGCCTTCTCAGCTATAAGATCCTCCGAGAGAGAGAGAGCCCAGGGTGTCTAGCCGTCGGGAAATCGGGAAAAAGCGGGAAACAAGCGGGTTTTTTTTTTTCGTCGGGGAAAAAGCGTGAAAAAGACGGAATTTTTTGTCAAAATCGGGAATTTTTTAGTTTTTGTCGGGTTAAAAATTTGTAAAAGTCATGATAGTTTCAAGAAATGTATTGAATTCGTCAATCAGTGAAATAGAAAAAATAATTCCGAAAATTCACGCGGCAAAAGCTGGCTGCTCTCACATATCATAACATGCGCGGCGCAGTCTTTGCAAGTTTTGACCAGCCAAAATAAAAGACGTGCGGACGTGCAGACGTGCAGACGTCTTTTATTTTCAAGCAAACATAACAACAGCTTAGCCTGAGATTAACCGTGGCTTTCAACGGGTAAGCATCTATCTAATACTTCAAAACGTAACTGAAAGTGATTTTGTGACCGATTTTCGAATTGAATGATACGATTTTTGAGATATTTATGGTGCGTGAATGACAACGTTCATTTTCTAAGGTAAGTAATACATATTTCTGTGATTTGTTCAACAGATACGCATTATCTTTCAGTTGGTGAACAATGATTTTTTTTTTACAATTTTCGCAACGTTTTTACATTGACAAATTTGATTAGCGTGTATACATTAACTTGTAAAATAAAAATCGTAGCACCAATCAATCGCGAACTCAGTTGTTATACCTCGGGATAACGTGTTCATTTCTTCGTCTACTCGTGAGTGTGAATCAATCTGTTGAAATTTTTCATGTTTATTAAATAATTTAGCGCCGTCTATAAATTTAAAAAAGTAGTAAACACAATAGTAAACACAGCCTGTACTGTTTATAAGGCATTCGTTTTTCGTGGAAACAAGAAAATAAACAATTCGTTTGTTAACTATGAGCCATATACTCGTTATAGTATCAGTTTTTTATTTTTTTCGAATAATTGATATTTTCTGTTTTTGGATAAAAATTTTTTTTTATGTTGTACGTGTTTCAAATGTTTCAATTTAAATGTTTATATTTTATATTAGGGCGCAAAATGGCATATATCAAGAGAAATACCTCATACACAAGAGACTGTGAAAACGAATTTCCATGGGTTGAAGAAAGCAAAAAGTCAAAAAATTATGCATTTTGCAAGTGGTGTTCCAAAGATATAGATATTCATTCAATGGGTAGACAAGCCCTTATCAGTCACAGCAACGGGAAAAAAACACCAGAAACAAAAAAACTTGCACACTAACACAGTTACATTGAAAACTTTTATGCCACAAAATGATGAATCAACTACTTCTGTTCGTACTTCTTCCAGTATGATACGTAAGCTTATTCATTTTTTAGACAGAAAAATAAAAACGTAAAATATATAACTTATTTGAATAAATGTGTTATTTATTAATAAAAAAAAATAAATGATTTCAGATGAAGTAGCAAACTTGTCGGCAGAAAAAGAAGATAAGACACCTCAACATTTGTCAGCTACAATAAAACCTTCTGTGCCACAACAATCAAGTCAGAAGCCTGTGACACCCTTCATCAATAAAGATGCTGACACCAAAGCAGTAATAGTATGGTGCTTGAATGCTGTTATAAAACATATGAGTTACCGCGATGCAGCAGATTCTGTAAAATGTTTTCCATTGATGTTTGAAGATATCAATATTGCTGCTAGAATGCATTTGTCGAAAGATAAAGTTGCATACACTATAGTGCATGGCTTGGGTGTTTACTTTCGAGATCAGTTACAAGATACCTTGAAAAAATGTAAACATATTGTCGTAGGTTTCGACGAAAGCGTAAACAAAATCTCAAAAACACAACAAATGGATGTTGTAGTAAAATATTGGGATGAAACGAAAAATAAATCTCAAACCAGCTATTTATCTTCAGTGTTTCTTACAAGCACAAAGGCTCTCGACTTGAAACAGGGATTAATAAAAGCAGTCGGAGAAGATAATTTGAATAAAATCTCTCAAATATCCATGGACGGCCCAGCTGTAAATTTCAGTATGTTACGAGGATTGATGGCTGAGCTTTCTGCACAGCATCCACTACATTCTGTACTCTTAGATATTGGAAGTTGTGGCTTACACAATGTTCACGTATCATATAAAGGAGGTATCGAAACACTGAAGTGGGGTATTGTCGAATTTTTACGTTATGTTAGTTTTTTATTTGAGAATAGTCCAAGTCGTCGTGGTCACTATACAACTACGACTTCCAGTAAATCATTCCCACATTCATTTTGTTCGACTAGATGGGTAGAGAATCAAAATGTAGCTCAACGAGCAATTGATATTTTTCCACACTTGAAAAAATGGGTAAAAGTAGTCCAAGATGAAGGTAAAAAAAATCCACTCAATGAGAACAATAGACTCTTTCAAGTTGTGTCGAATTTTGTCAAGGACAAACTCGCAATTGCAAAACTTTCTTTTTTTATGTATGTTGCATCATTAGTTGAACCTTTTCTCACTGAATTTCAATCAGAGGAGCCTTTAGCTCCTTTTTTGTATGAAGAGCTTTCATATTTGACTACAAATATTATGAGATGTGTGGTAAAGTTAGAAGTGTTAGAACAATCTACATGTGTGATAAACGTAGATTTGAAAAGTGACAATTTGCTGCCGGCAAGCAAAGTTGATTTAGGTTTTTCGACGATAAGCGCATTGAAAAATTCTGGAATAAAACCATCAGATGATTTATACGTGAAATTTACAAATGATTGTAAAAACTGTTACTTAAAAATGATCAAGAAAATTCAAGAGCGTTCACCACTACTGTACAAGCTTACTAAATTTATCACATGTGTGAATCCAAATTTAATTTCACAGCACACACACATTAATTTCAATATTAAATTAGCTCACAAGCGACTTGATAATTGTTTACTGGAAATGCATAAAAAAACCAACTATTTTGTGGATCTACAGCTGATAAAATAAAACAAGAATACAACGATGTTATTCGTTTGCAGAAAGTTGTACAACTTATGAAAACATATAATCGCAAAGAAAAACGACTAGATATTTTCTGGATGGAGGTATTAGAGATGCATAACATTTCATGCCCTAATTTAAAATATTTCTTAGAAATAATTCTGATAATGTCTCATGGTAATGTTGCACTTGAGCGAGGGTTCTCTGTCAACAAAGAATCAATTGTTGAAAATCAGACAGAAATCAGCCTTATCGCTTTGCGTATTATTTACGATGCAGTGACAAAAGTCGGTGGGATAAAATCAATCAAAATCACAAGCAAAATGATGTTAGATGTTCGCATGGCCCTCAGTCGCTACAAAGAATACTGTCAACAGAAAAAAAATGAACAACAGGAAAAAGAAAACCAAGAAAATGACAAGAAAAGAAAAGCTAAAGAAATTGAAGAATTAAAATTGAAAAAAATGAAAATTCTGCAAGATGCTGCGGCTATAGACGATCAGATAGAAAATGTACGAAAGGGTTAATATTTACTTTTTGGAATAAGGATCTTCAAATTTTGTTTACTCATAACTCTTGAAAGTGCAACATATAATTGCCCATGACTAAATACTGGTGATGGTAGATAAACTTCAATTTTATTAAATGACTGACCTTGCGATTTATTGATGGTAATTGCGTGCGCCAGACGTATTGGAAATTGTTTTCTTGTCATATGAAATGTTATTTCTTCAGTGGATGGTGATAGATCTATTCTTGGTATAATTATTCTTAATCCAGTTCAATTACCTGCAATTATTTTTGCCAAAATACTAAAACCTTTCATTTGTTCTACTATTAATCGTGTACCATTACACAGGCCATTATGTAAGTTTAAATTTTTAAGTAATATTATACAACTTCCAAGTTTTAAATTTAATTTATGCGGTGGTAACCCATTTGGTGTCAATGAATTTAGAAATTCTATTAGAAAAATTGAATTTTCATTGTTTGAAGTTTCTGCCGAATCAATACTTAAATATTCTCTTCATTCTCCTTCCATTTTATTTAATATATTAATATTTATATTTAACACGTCGACTTTTGTCGGTGCTAATATAACCAATCCATAAAAATCTGCATTATTTGAAGTCATGGAATTACCAAATATTTCTTTAATAATATTGTCATTTGATAAATTTTCTTTGGGTATTTTAATCATTTAATTTTCCTTTTCTATTTCCCTAGAAAATATGCCCTCACCAATACGTAAAAGCCATGATTTAAATTCTACATCATTTGTTGTTTCTCGTTTATTTTCTATTAAAAAATGGCTTATCATTATTACATAAATCTTTAAATAATCATTTAAACAGAGTAGACAGTAATCTACTGCTTCAAAGGTGAATTTAGAGGTTAGATTTATTTCATCCCAAAATAAAATATTTATACATTTTATACTGTCACCATATGGAGTATTAGGTTTGATATTACATGTACTTATATTGATTGTATTCAATGGCAATTTAAAAGTTGTGTGAACGGTTTTACCATTTTTTAATAAATTGGCTGTTATTCCCGTCCATGCTACAGTTAAAACATTGATATTATCTCTATTAAGATAGTCGATCAATAAATTAAGTAAATAACTTTTACCAGTTCCTTCTGGACCATCTACAAAAATATATTTATCATGATTTTTATTTATTATTGCACTTATTACTTTGTTGAAAATAATTTTTCGTGCATTTGTTAATGATTTTATTCTTTCATCTAAATTATCATTATGACTCAATGTTTCCATAATATTGTTGTCAACATCCATATAATTATATCGTCAAAATAATTATTACAAGGAAGATTGAAATTAGCTAATGAATATCCATTTACTGTTAAAATTGAACTTAGTATACTTCACCTTATATAGCATATTTTTCGCCTCCATTTTCATTCATAGATGGATAATAAAAATTAATTTTATATTTTTCATTCAATTCCCGTGCATTAATTGGATTATGAAATACACACATGTATGCAAATAATTCGCACATAGCTTTTGGAAAGATTTAGGTAGACAATTCTTTTAAACATTTATCCCATTCTTCGTCTGTACTTATTAAGTTTCTCGCTTTGGCGGCATCATAAAATGTACAGTATTATAATGGGTTCTTAAATCTTCAAAAGATTTAGCTCCTCTAACTGAAAGTAATAATAATCTAATGAAAAACCTTTAACTTTGTTAAGCATTAACCATATACATTCTCACTAAAATTGAATTTTGCAAACGTTTTCTTATATGCCACCTGTTTTTTCGGTATATAAATATTGATTAGCATTTGAATCTTTTTGATTTAATTTAAACCATGCTGATAAAGTAGCATCTACATTTTTAGTAAAAATTTCTTCCTCATGGCCTTCTTTAAAGTATACATTTTGTTCATTTTCATTATGAACTACTAATCTATAAATAACATGCGATATTTGAAGTACTTTACGCATAATACTGTTGAACACATTTCAACATTAATATGACTATTAAATTTTAATAATAAATACGGATTGTATGGAATTACATAAGAATTATCTGCCCATTTATTTCCTGGAAATTGTATTACTCTGCTGTCTTTTCTTCTGCGATATAATGTGTAACCAGATGTAAAAAGAATATTTTCCTTAAATTTTTAAATTAAAGATAAACATGTCTGTCATCGGCAGAAGAATTGTTACTTATTTAAGTATACAGGATGTTCAAAAAATCCCGAAACATCTTAATAATTTTCCAGGTAAACTGATTTTGGACAAGGTCAAGGTCAATCTAGAGGTAATTTTTGTCAAGCAATTTAATAGTGACCTTGGGTTTCACCTTGGATTTGACTTTCAAGGTTATTTCAAGATCAACATTTTTTTTTCAAATGCGAACCCCTATTTTTGACACCGAATTCGGAAGCAGCACAAAATTTTGTATAAAAAGTATTTGTAACAAGAATGCATCTAATATGGTGGTAGTTTTTATTTTTCTCATTTTTAATGTTTTAGAATATTGTTTTTTAGGCAATTCCACAAAATAAAAATTTTTTTTTAATTTTTGGTGGTTGATTGATGCGAAAAGTAAGAAATTAACTCTAAATGTCGCCAGTTGGTACCTATAAAATCGGTCTCGGGCAAAAAAAAAAAGGTTTAGAAGTTTTTGAGATATCGTGTGCACC
Organism: Sycophila sp. Sp_5; assembly: GCA_018906775.1. Taxonomy (NCBI): domain Eukaryota; kingdom Metazoa; phylum Arthropoda; class Insecta; order Hymenoptera; family Eurytomidae; genus Sycophila; species Sycophila sp. Sp_5. The sequence continues at coordinate 115,817 of JACCID010000265.1, read as the reverse complement.
GATGTCAAAAATGTCGTTTCGAGAAAAACGCGTTTAAAGTTTTAAGCAATGAAAATTGTTAAAAGAAATTATTTTTGTCGATGCTAGCACCACAGAGCAAGGTTCCTGCGGCTCTCGCACTGTCCAAGGCTTCCTTTTGCTCCATTCTTTTTATCATTCTAGCCTCTTTTGCCTGGAGCGCAGCTCTTTCTTCGTCTTTGTTGATCCTCGTTTCATCAGCTGTTTTGAAAAATTCATGAGCACTTGGGCCGACGCTGATTTCCATTCCTTGAAGGAAGGCTAGTAAGGCAAAATTTCTTTCTTTAAAAGTGCATGCAGCTGCATTTGCTGCAATTTCAACTACAGTACAGCTACTGGATAACACTTTTGGAGCGACCTTCCAAATAAGTTGATTCAGACTCTCATTATTGTTTTGCGTAAATCCACCAACACAACGTTGTAAAAGTTTGTCATTACTTAAATCTTCATAGATTGGCTTGATGGCTTCTATTACACAATCTGGAAAAGGTTCATAATCGTGCTGGAAATGTTCCACTCCAGTGGCGGCATCTTCTAGAACGTTGATTTCGTGGTTAAATCGATTTTTTTTGGCCGATGCACTTGTAGTATTAACATTCTCTTTTTTGTTCCTTGGAATTGGTCTTTTTTGGGCCTGTATATACTTCTATTATGCTCCTTTCGCTCCTCTCTCGAATTTTTTTTGCATTTGACTTGAAAATATAACTTCAAAATTATAAGAATAACTGATGAAATCACGAAATATACATCTGAGCTACTGAATGTCTAGGTCACAACTGTGTTTACCGACCTTCAAAACCGTTAGAACTTAAGGTTACGCCTCAAAATTTGAACAAGAACGGAGCAGTTAGTCCGGTATTTACCTGCCGCTGTCGGCCACTTCGAAGGTCTACCCAGCCAGTGACGGTCACTAACGGTCATCAAAGGTAAATTTTAGTCACTCATGGTTATTGAATACAAGATGTGGGTTTCCACTGAAAAAACCAACTTGAGCTTCAAACAACCTTCAAGGTCAAGGATGAGGTCATGGTCAAGGTCACATTCGGAAGTAAAATTTTCCGCGATTTTCATTTCTGAGGTGAAAATTATGGGTTGCTATTTAAAGAAATTAACTTGACCTTGAAATAACATTCAGGGTATGGTCAAGATCATGATAATTATCACCGTCGAATAGCCAAATAAAAATCCTATATCTTTTGTTTTAAGGTTTTTCTCCTAAAATACAATCCTGCCGAGTTATTTTGCCGTTCCGGTACTTTTGGTCCACCCTGTATATTTCTCCTTTACATCATTACATTTAAAGCACTCTTAATCAACGCAGGGAGGGAGGGAGAGAGGGAGAGAGAGGGAGAGGGGGAGAGAGGGGGGAGAGTGGGGAGGGGGAGGGAGGGAAGGGGGGAGGGAGAGAGGGGAGGGAGAGGGAGAGAGAGAGATTCGTGATGGCCCCATACGTACGTGAAGCTTTGTTTCGAGTGCCCAATAGGTGCGGAATTCAAACTTACAATTAGGAAAATTACATGGAAGCTTGGAGTTTCTTAGAATAAATCGTTTATCTTTAATTTAATATTTATTTGTTTATCCTCGTCTCGATCCAATCTGATCACCGGTAACCGCTATTGCACAGGGGCGGGCCTGTATAGGAGGTGCGGCGTGTTCCGTGAATTTCTACTCGCCTTTTTGTAACAAATGGTAGCAAAGCATGATTAAGACACGCTGCTGATCGTGATCTTTGGAGATGGGAGTAAGGAAATACATTATTACTTTCAGTTTCCCCAAAAATATTTTTCTCTTTTATTTTATTTCATCTAAAGAACGGCGATTTTCTTTGCTACCAATAACCAGTAACGGTGTACTGTCACGAAGAGTGACAGCCTAGGTTGACAGCATATTCTGATCAATCTAAATGAAATTTTATCATAGATTTTTAAAATAAAAAGTTCATTTTGCTGAAAAACCTAATGTCTGCATTATGTGCCTACAGGATCATGCTAGTCGAGTCGCACTCAAAGGTGGTGAATGGGATAAAATGGCGCGAGATAGCGCATGATTTCAAAGACATATTCGAAATCCACTAGAGCTACTTGAGCCTGTGCTTTGAAAAACGTTCGAAGAAATATCTACGTGCAAAAACAAATATCGATCCGCAAAGTAGAAGCCGCGTTATCCTTTTTTTCGGACTCAAGAATCCTAACTATAAGCAATTCCATCCGTTCATCTTACTCCACGCTCACACAACTTATTTTGAGTAACACCGTTAAAGTAAGAGTACTTCTTTGCACCACGGACGAAGCGTATTGGCAGTAATGTTTAAAAATTTAATATTAGAACTTGCGTTATTTTCTAAAATAACGGAATAACTCTTACAAAAACACCGGTATTAACAAAAATTAAATGTTTAAAAAATTTCGAAATGGATACTAAATTCAAGTATTCCTTTATATGTGTAGAATTGTTTTCCCTGGCAAAAAATGATTTTTGTAAATCTGGTTGTTTGGTAGTTTTTATTTTTGTAAATTAGGATGATGGTAGTTACAGTAGGCGGGGAATTGAATAAATTTTGTTGAGGTTATAAAGAGCTTTATTCAATTGAGCTCTGCAACATCCATACCTTCAACAAACAAAGATAACTTGATTTTACAAAGTAAGAACAGTAGAAATGAGCAGGATGCTGAGTCGATGAGCCTTGTGGTGAAGTTCAGGTGTTGCAATCAAAGCAAGGGATGAGCTGGTCGAATAGAAACAAAGTCTTGGAGCAAAAAAGTCAAAACGACCGTTGCTTTTGAGAGTTCGTCTGAGAGCTAGATAGTGAGAGCACCAGCGCCGGGACACTATCTTTTGGCGCGAAAACGTCCGAGTACGCGCGCGTGTGAAAGCAGCGTCAGTCGACTCTGCAGAGCAGCGACGCGCGCATGAGCTCGGTCGATAACCACGGGGGCGCGCGCGATTCAAAATGCAAATCGCGAACACAGGTGCACTTTGCAATTAAAAAAAAATAGAAATTAAGCCTCAATTAAATCAACAATAATCAATGTATTTTCCTAAATTTTTGTTTAGATGTTATTAAATTTCCAAAGAATTGGAAAGTTTATTCATGAATTATTTTGTGAGTTATTTAATTGAGAATAAATGACGTGTTTTAATTTTGGCGGTCATTTGTAACTTAAATATAGCACTTACAAAGATTATAGGTCGTACATTTTTAGGCAATTTAAAGTGCCAAAACAGCCATGTAACAAAAGTGCTCTGGACACTTTTGCTCTGAAGTAATTTTAAAACCATAAAAGACGGAAAAAATAAAAAGAGTGCCGAAAATGCTCACAAATTGTTAAATAATAAATTTAGCACACCTTTCGGTGACTGCAGTTAATCGGTACCCTAATTAGAAGGTTGAAGCAAACAGGTATCAAAAAAATTTCACCTATATGTCATTTTGCATTCTTCTAATGTCAACTGACTGGACTAAGACCACCCCGGCACACCATACAAAGGGGATGGAGTAAATCCACGGAGAAGATCTCCAGGTCCCGGTCGGCAGAGCCGCCGCCCGAGCGACAGACATGCAGATAAGTGCAGAAGCGTTTCCTTCGTAAAACCCGTAGCAGGCCTTGCGAAAGCCAATCTTTGCGAAAGAGAGAAAAAGAGCGCGAATCGCGGCCGGAAGAATTTGATTTTAAATAATAAGCCTACGTCATTTTAATATTACTTCGATAAATGTGCGTGAAAACATTATAAAAATTCTGTGTGTTGTAATAAATAATTTATTAAAGATATAAACGTGTGTATGAATAAATGAAAATCTTAACATTGGCGCTCAACTAATAGGCAGATCTCACTATACTTACTAAAAAAAAAATAATAAATAAATAAATAAATAAATAAAAAATTACATTGGCAAATTGAATGCCGGGAACACCAGTTAAGCAAACTCTGACGCGATCGGGTAGGGTAAGCAAATAACGGGAAATTAATTCACCATTGTCTATAAAACCAGTGGCCCGGAAAATAAGGAAGACTAAGATGAACCTACCAAAAGAAACGACGTTACAATCGGAGCAACAGCGGCAGTTACAGGAGGAGGAATTCGTCCGACGCAATAATGAATTGCAGCAAATTCAAGTCCAAATCCAAACCGAAAAACAGGAGTTGGAAAGGCTGTAACAGAACCGTCAAGGCGTGGAACAAACCATGCAAGAGAACCAACAACTGCGAGCACAAATAAACCAACGCAATGCCGAAATTCTGCGGGAGGAACAAGCACGACAGGCAAAGGCGAACCAACATCAGCAATCACCGCAAATCCGAGATTGGGCCGAAAATTTTTTTAACATAGTGAGTAATGTGAACACAATTCAAATAGATGTAAAAACACCGGAGTTTACGGACGAAAATTTAAATAATGCATTAGAATTTTTAGAAAGTTATGAGAGATATTGCGCAATAAAAATTGTAACGGATCAAAGAAAAATAAGTTTATTAAATATCGTTTTACATGGAAAAGCACGCATTTGGATCGAGCTACAAAATTCGTCATTTCAAAATTATGAACAATTTAAGAGAGCGTTTATCAATGAGTTTTACTCGGTGCCCATTCACGTTAGAACAAAAAATAATTGGTTGAATCGAAAATTTACTAAACAAAATAAAAATTTGCAATCTTTTTTCTATAGCCAAGTTAAGGAGAGTAATTATTTATTACCAAAAATGAGTGTATTTGAACAAAATTATACGATAATTTAACAATTACCGAAAATGTTAGACGATCCCTTGTATCAATAAATACGGAACAAACCGAAACAATCTGCCAAGTTCTTTCAAATCTTGACGCAATATTTGAGGAGAGAAATTTATTTGAAAATAAAAATAATCTGCAACAGACAAATTTAATTAGCTGCGCGTGAATAATAGGAGGGGAGAGAGTCGAGGTCAGCGAAATTTCGGGAATTATGACAACAAGTCTGCGATAGGGATAAACATGAGTCTAGCCTCGGCTCAAGGTGAGAATCGTTACGGCGACGCGAGCGAGTTTGCGCGGATCGAGAGCGTTGACACCAGGTACCCACCTCCCTCTCAAAACAATAGTAATACCCGACAGCATTATAATCTGCGCGGTGATAACGCGAATAATAAGTAAAAGATGACATCCGGAAAGAAGGTCCTGCTGGATGTCAAGAAAAATACGATTTTATCGAATTACTTGATATTAACGTAATAAATGAAGAGGACCCAAATAAAAACAAAATTAGCAAAATAGCGTTATCTCCGCAAATAAAAGTTCGGTTGAGTGATGTCGATGCTTGGGCAATGATTGACACGGGTAGTCAAATTACGGCGATTGCCGAAAACTTTTATAATGATTTAAAAAGGCAAAAAAGTTTTTTAGAATTTGCCGTATCGAATATAAGCGTGTCTACCGCAATAGGAAAGAAAACAACTACAATTAAGAAGCAAATTTTTGTTGAAATTAGGGTGGCTTAGCAGAATATCGAGCAAATTTTTCTAGTGGTGCCGTTTTTGTTTAGTAAATTAATTTTAGGGAATGATTTTCATATAAAGACCGGTCTATTAATTGATTATGGTTTGGATGAAATAACAATAAGAGGTATGAAAATTCCACAATCGCAGATGCTGTTTGCTCGAGCCGGCTCAGAGAGACTCGTTTTAACAAAGGATAACGATGGTTTATGTGTATATATAATCAACATTAATGAAAATAGTTTGAATAACAACAACAAAGAGATAAACAAAAATAGAAAATCCAATTTATCGATAGCAAATGATCAAACTAATAATGGCTACCATTTATTTTTTATTGAACAGATTAAATATGAAATTTTAAAACAAACTAATTATAGAAAATTGAATTATGATGAAGTAAATAAAGTAGAAATTGGCTTTTCTAAGCAGATTCGAACGATCGCGGATACTACAGCACTCAGCGAGCGGCGGAAATTAATCTTGATAAAGATATTAGAAAAATATATAAATTTATTTTCCGATAAACCAGGGTGTGCGCGGGGATATGAGCATCAAATTCGCTTAATAAAAAAAAAATCCGATTATTAATAAAACTTACCCGGTACCATTGGCTTTGCGTGAATCCGTGGGAAAATGCATAGGGGAAATGCTCGAAATGGGAGTCATTAAAACGGCGACGAGTCAATACTGCAATCCGCTCCGAATCGTGAAGAAAGTAGATGGGAAAGTAAGAGTCTGCCTTGACGCGCGTTTTTTAAATATATATGTTGAGGATGATCATGAATCGCCCCCAATTATTACTGATATCGTGTAAAAATTTTTAAATGTCAGTACTTCTCAAAAATAGATTTAACTCATGGTTACTGGCAAATTCCATTGCATAAAGGATCGCGGCCGCTTACGGCGTTTCTTTATAACGGTAAGATGTATCAATTTACGCAAGTTCCATTCGGCCTAAAAACAGCTGGAAGCGCTTTCATCCGAGCTCTGTCTCATGCACTACGAGACACCGAAAATGAAAGTCAAATTGAATTTGATGACAAAGAGAGCGAAGATGAAGGGGCCGCCACGGTTAAAACGTCGCGGAATATTAGCGATGAAACAAACCGCGTAACTGCTGTATATATCGATGATATCGCCGTCGGAACCCGTTCTTTTAAACAACAAATACAAATTTTAAATGCGATATTCTTTAAACTGGAAAAATATAACTTTACAATTAGACTAGATAAAGCGGTATTTTTTCAGCGAGACGTAATGTTTTTGGGATTTGTATTGTCGTCGCAAGGAATTAGCCCGGATCCGGATCGGATGAAAATCATTAGAGACTTCGAATCACCAAATAATCAGAAACAATTGCAGCAAATTCTCGGTTTTTGTAATTACTATTGACGGTTTGTAATTTAACATAATAATTATATAGAAACATTTCAAGATTTAATAAAGAAGGACTCGAAATGGGAATGGTCAGAGCGGCATGAAAAGGCGTTTCGCGATATAAAGGAGGGTTTTATTAACACGGTTTGTTTAAGTCATATACACCCGGATCGTACGCTAAAATTACAGACCGATGCAAGTACCCGTGGAATAGGAGGAGTACTTTATCAGACGGACGCGCATAGCGATCGCTGCACAATGTCGTTGGCTAGTAGATGCCTCACATCTGCCGAGATTAATTACATGACTACCGAAATTGAAATGTTAGCTATCGTTTATTACGTTACTAAGTTTCGTCATTATTTAATCGGGACCGTTTTTGAAATAATAACAGACCATAAGGGCCTTATTTTTTTAAATTCCACAATTTTTCATAATCCCCGGGTGATTAGAGGGAATTTATTACTTCAACAATATACGTATAAAATTAGTTATTACAAAGGCATTGAAAATATTATCGCTGATTTTCTGAGCCGAAATCCGGAGGGTAAATTTATTGAAGACGAACAAGATAAATTAATGATCGCGGTGCTAAATGATTTTGGTGCGGTAGATGAGAAAAGCGAAGATAACGATGCGTTAATAATTTTAAGCATAAATACAGAAGATAAAAATTTAAAGAAAATCATGAAACATGTAAATACTAAACAAATAAACGACAAATTTTGCAAATCGATCATAGATAAATTATACAAAAATGATGAAACCATAAGAGAATTTTTTCATATACACGCTGACATCTTATTCCATAAAAGGGATAATCAAAACAAATGGCAAATTGTTATTCCAGATGAAATAAAAATGAAACTGATAGAAAATACACACAGCAAATTAGGTCATCCCGGAGTATACAAAAAAAATGTACATGAAAAAGTTCTACTTCTGGAAAGGAATGAGTAAAAACATAAAGAAATTTATAAAAACATGTGATATTTGCCAGCGGGTGAAGTATTTATCGAGCACGATGGAAGGATCATATCAAATGGTCCAGGCAAATAGGCTCTCAGACTTAGTCACGGTAGATTTCTATGGTCCCCTTCCCCGTGCTCGAGTAGGAGTGGAGTACGTATTTGTAGTATTAGATGCATTCTCAAAACTAGTTAGACTTTATCCAATGAAAAAAGCGACAACGCAGGCTTCGACAAAAAAGATTTTAGAATTATATGTACCGGAGTGTGGGAAACCTAAAAGAATTTTAAGCGATAATGGGACACAATTCACAACCCCAAAATGGAAAAATACCCTAGAAAAAGAAGGAATAATCGTGATTTACAGCTCGATACGTTATCCCCAGTCAAACCCGACCGAACGCGTGATGCGAGAATTAGGCAGGTTGTTTAGGACTTATTACGAAACAAAGCACACGAATTGGGCCGATCATATTAAAAAGATTGAAAATTTATTAAATTTAACGACCCATTTCAGTACCGCATGCACACCGATAGAGTTGCATTTTGGGACACCGATAAAAGACTACATTAATCAAATAGTTAAATTTCCGGAACCAGTCAAAATTGATTAGGAATACCTAATCAGTTTTGCAAAAGAAAATATTGAAAGAAATTTTTTAGCACGATCCAAATAGCAGAAACCATCGAAAATAAAACTTGACGTAGGCGATATGGTATTACTGCGTGTTAGACACCTGTCGAACGCGTATGATAAAGTCACGCGAAAGTTCTTCCACCTATTCGAAGGTCCGTATAAGATCGTTAAGCGAATCGGCGAAAACGCATTTGTCCTTTCCGATCCTAATGATAATGATGTAATAAAAGGGACGTACAACCATGCGAATTTGCGAAAATATTATTTTATTTCAATGTAAGCATGTATTTTTTAGGCGAAACGATAAATTTAAGAAAATTAATGTAATGTGGCGAATGTTCGAATAATAATTATATGTCAATGTTGTATGATATGTGTGCAGAATGAATTATGTTGTAATGCGAAGAAAGAGAATAATGTTGGACGTGTGACGCTCGGGTAAGGCGACTTATTAAGTACGCGACGAGTAGTTGAGGGAGTCAACAAAATATGAGTATAGGCCTGTAGGGCAAGAGACTAAAATAATAACTGAATAATCGTTGCGACAAGAACTAGCAAAAAATTAAATTAAATTGATAAATCACATTATGTATTTTATTGTAATTGTATTAAATTTAATGAATCTTTATGTGAATTGTGCCGTGGTATCTTGTAAAATATTAATGTTCAAAGACCTTTTTCTATCTTTTGTATGAGTTGTTCTTTCGCTGTTGTTAGCGTCGGTTGATAATTGACGAAGGAAAAGGAGAAGTAATGTAACGGCGCGGTCGGTTGAGTCCCGCTAGTTAACGTCGGGGAGACCTCGCAAAAGGAAAAACAAGCGTTGGGTCAACGCCCAAATTTCGGCCACGATTGCGCGACCGGAGCGCTCTCGGCGATAGATAAAAGGGCGAGCCCCCGATGAGCGCGTTCTCTTGTCCGGCCGGGATCGACAACACCACACCACCCCTCACCGGAGGCTTGCCGACCTCCAGGCCCGTGCGGACGATACCGCCAGCACACCATACAAAGGGGGTGGAGTAAATCCACGGAGAAGATCTCCAGGTCTCGGTCGGCAGAGCCGCCGCCTGAGCGACAGACATGCAGATAAGTGCAGAAGCGTTTCCTTCGTAAAACCCGTAGCTGGCCTTGCGAAAGCCAATCTTTGCGAAAGAGAAAAAAAGAGCGCAAAGCACGGCCGGAAGAATTTGATTTTAACCCTTTTCCAGGCCGAAGGTTTTGAGCCACGATCCAGAATAACCATATATGATTTTAAGGGTTCAAGGCATCGCTAAATCCAAATCTGCCGTTATTTTTGCAAAATTAATTTGTTTAAACAAATTATTGCAATTTTTTTTGTAAAACTAATGTCAAATTTGGATTCTACGAAAAAAAAATAGGTCCAAAATAGTAGTTTATTTTATTAAAAAATATTTTCTTATTAGCAAATTATTAAACAATTCAATTTGCAACTTTTGTGAAGTATTTAAAATACATTGCGAGGTATGCATACGTACATGCGATACATGAATTTATAGGTTTTTTGGTGTGCTGAATTCAAATTTACCATTATTTTTGCAATATTAATTTGTTTAAATTGTTTAATTTGTTTAAACAAATTGTTTAAACAAATTAATTTTGCAAAAATAATGGCAGATTTGGATTCAGCGATGCCTCGAACCCCTAAAATCATATATGGTTTGTCTGGATCGTGGCTCAAAACCTTCGGCCTGGAAAAGGGTTAAATAATAAGCCTACGTCATTTTAATATTACTTCGATAAATGTGCGTGAAAACATAAAAATTCTGTGTGCTGTAATAAATAATTTATTAAAAATATAAACGTGTATATGAATAAATGAAAATCTTTACAATACTTGTTCGAGGAGCTCCTTGGCGTCAGCTGATACTCCTGTGGAGCTTCGGCCTCTACTTCGATAACCATCTAGAAGCCTCCTCTGTTCCCGCTCTCAAATAATTGATATGTTAGACGGCTACTGGAGAGTGTTGGTATCTGGAAACTAGGCTACAGAGCAAACGAATTTACGGAAAGCGCAGTTATGAGAAACTACGAATACCTAGATGCAAACTTATAAAATTCAACAGGTTTTATTGCCTCTTCCAAAGAAAAATATAATGTTCGCACTACTAAGTGAAAATTGGTGCTCGGACGACATGAGCCGAATGCACTCGAAGCGATGGCACGCATTAGCGCAAACACGCGAGCCATGACGAATTTCGGCTACGGAACTACGCAGACTAATTGCGTATAGAAGTGTCACGATTCCAAATTCGCCGTTAGCGCCTTTAATCGTGGTAACCGCCCTTACTGTCTTTAGTGACATTAGATTTAATAAATTCTATTTTCAGTAAATGACCTGTAGAGGCTACTTTGACGAATGGGTGAAATCATATTTGGACGTAAAATTGAGTGTTCTTTCAGAATTCGAAAGGACGACACAAGATAATTACTCGATAACTTGATTTAATGTTTTTATCTTTTGCTTTCTTATAATTAATCTCTTTTTGTCACATACGTAATTTGTTCTCTTATAACCGACGCTTTGGCGGAGTAGTAGAGATGCACTTCGGGCGTTCGCAAAAGTTAAGCAACTTTCGGCGTGGACACTACTTGGATAGGTGACCGCGCTGGAAGTTGCGATGCTTCCTCGATCTCTTAGGTGTTTTTCTCCACACTCAACAAAGTGAGCGGGAGGTATGAGAATGAGAAATTCGGTGCTCAGGCCTACGAAATGTGACTTGGGCATCTAATTTGAGCATTCTCAATATACCGACCCACTCCGGAACGGGTTTTCCTAATTGGCATTTACCTTGGTTATAGGTTTGGCCACAGGTTTTCCCCGTTCCACAGGCATAACCCTGGGCGAATGTGGAGTGGGATTAGGGACGTAGGGCGAGAGATCTGCCGGCAGAGACGGTCGAGGTTAAATTATAGTAAATATTTTGATAATTTAAATTTTTGTTTTAGGCCATGCATCTAGTATATAAGGCATTGGAAAAAAATACTGTTCCCAACGTTTTACCAGCAGAACTTACAGATAGCAGTATGAAAAATACAAATGATAATATTAAAGAAACGCATATGATTTCATCAGCCAAAATAGATTCATCTGAGATGACAAACTCACGTATTTATGAGGTATTATTATTATTATTATTATTATTATTATTATTATTATTATTATTATTATTATTATTATTATTATTATTGACCCCAGTTGCTTATACTGCGGGTCCGCGAAAGATGATGCCCATCACACTTTCTTCGTGTGTGTGCGATGGATGTCGGAGAGGGCAGAACTGGGGGGCGAGGCTGGAGGGGTAACACCTGAAGGCATCGTCCCCCTGATGCTCTCTTCTGAGGAAAACTGGGGGAGGGTCGCCAAATTCGCGGAGGGCATCCTCCGTCAGAAGAAGGCGGACCTCCCCTAGTTAGTTATTTGAGGATATCTGCTCCGGAGAGTGCCCCGTGGCAAACAACCTGGTCCCCTCCCCGAAGTAATGCCTAACGGCGGTTTCCGGGGAGGGGTTATGGGTGGAGGTCATTTGAAGGTCAAATCGATTTTTCAACTAGGAAACCCCACTTTTGATCTCGGAAATGGAGAGATCGGAGAATTCTACGTTCAGGTACGACCATGGTCAAGGTCATGGGTCAAGGGTCAAGGTCATGGGTCGAGGTCATGAGTCAAGCTGATGGACGCCATTTCGAACATTAACTTCGAGGTTAATTGAATAATATTTAGAATAGTGAATGTTAAAAATGGTTCACGACAAAGGCGGTCAGCTGAATGATCTTCAAGAATCAATTGTCAAGGTCATTTGAAGATCAGAGGATTTTTTAAATGAGAACCCCTATTTATGCTTGATTAACGTGAGTCCCCTTGCCTCTCACGGTCGGGGTGCTTGATTAACGTGAGTCCCCTTGCCTCTCACGGTCGGGGTGCTTGATTAACGTGAGTCCCTTTGCCTCTCACGGTCGGGGTGCTTGATTAACGTGAGGCCCCTTGCCTCTCACGGTCGGGGTGCTTGATTAACGTGAGTCCCCTTGCCTCTCACAGTGGTCAATTAACCTAAATGTTCGAAATGGCGTCCATTAGCTTGAAGGCATAAATTCAAACGCCTCTGGAAATGGCGAACGGTGTTGAGCAATATCTGTCTTGGTATAGCTGCGCATGCTCGACGAATACGTTCTTGCATGTCTTCTCTAGTCGTGGGTCAGGAGTCAGGAGATGTGAGGTCGGGTGAACAAGCAGGCCAGTTAACTGGACCTCCTCGTCCAATCCATCTACCATTATAATATTGATTTAAAAAATTTCGTACGATTACAGCGAAATATGCTGGTGCACCATCGTGCTGGAACCACATTCTTCGACGCGTTTCTCGATCAACATCTTCTATCAATTCATGAAACTGATCTCTTATTAAATGTAAATAGGTGTTCCCAGCAACATTGCCCTCGAAAAAATAAGGACCGATCAAATAACCGTTTACGATCCCACACCATACCGTAATGCTCCAACGCCTTTGATGATTGACCGTTCTGTACCAATGAGGATTCTCATCCGACCAATAATGACAATTGTGCCTATTGAGTTCTCCGTCACTCTGAAATTTAGCCTCATCGGAAAAAAGGACATACCTAAAGAAATCTGGATCATTCTCTACCATACGTAAAGCCCATTGGCAAAACTCAATTCGCTGTTGAAAGTGATTATCTTGAAGCTCTTGAACCAACGTAATGTGGTAAGCATGATACTTAAGGGATTTAAGAATTCTCAAAAAAGTTGATTTTGTTATGACGATTTCTCTGTGAACTTGTCAAGAGCTGGTATGAGGATCAAGATAAATGGCAGCAAGAACAGTAATAACATTTCGATCATTCTCATCATATTCGTGGTTCCTACGTTGGCGAACCATATGACCCTCACGAGCTCTTTGAGTCAAGCGACTTATTGCTCTATGATCTGGGTGTCGTCTGTCAGGAAAGCGTGCAGTGTAAAGTCTTGCTGCAGCTCGATAATTATTATGACTTTCCCCTAAAATTATTATCATATCCACAATCTCATTCGGTTGATAGTCAGCCATTTTTAAGGGTGTTTTTTTATTTGTACTGGTTTAACAAAACTTCAAAAATTTTAATAATAAAATATCGATTAGAATCTACAAAGCTTATGAGAAGAGTAAATTTTATGCTAGGATAAGCACTTCTGCATGGTATACCTTTACTCGGCATATCAGTCCCTTATTATGTGCCATGGACCGCTAGTTCGTGTACAAGCTACTCAGTTACCACATACTCCTGCTCGTATAGCCGCGTAGCGGATTCGCGATGAACTAAGAACGTGGCTTATTTCTCACGAAATAAGTATGCCACGTGAACATATCGGAGTAACATACATATTTCTCACAAAACTTGTAGCTTCGGGGTTAATAGGGTCGAAAATAAGGTTTCCAGCTTAAAAAACCCTCTGACTTATCAATGACCTTGACCATGGTCGTACCTGAACGTAGAATTCTCCGGTCTCTCCATTTCCGAGATCAAAAGTGGGGTTTCCTAGTTGAAAAATCGATTTAACCTTCAAATGACCTCCACGCATGACCTTAAAAAATCATATCTGAACGTAAAATTTTCTGCTCTTTCCATTTCCGAGATCAAAAATAGGGGTTCCTATTTGAAAAAATCGGTTTGACCTTCAAATGATCTTGACCTTTGACCTCAAGGTCATGGTCAAGGTCACCATCATTTGTCCCCCTCCTAACCCTACAACTTTTGTCTTTAAAGTTTATTTCTATTTCCCTTACTTTCCGACATATTTGGGTGGGGCGATTAAAATGGTCCATCCGGTATAACAGCGGAGGTCGCAGTGTCCCGTTAATAGGCCTAGAATTATTCGGGCCCTTTGTTTGTATAATTAAACCGACTACAATATTCTTTATATTTTACATAAATTTATTTCAACTTTTTACCAGTTGGACTAAGACCTATAAATAAATAAAATTGATATTGAATATTTGTTTGACTTAATTTCCTTAATTTTTTAATGACTGAGGCAAAATTCTACTCCACTGCTTTACAGCTGCTTTTTACATTTTAAAAGAATGTTTCATATCATTCTATTTCAAAAAGTTCTTTCATAAAATGCCATTTGAAAAAATGGTTTCATACAATGCCATTTCAACAAACAGTTTTATATGATCCCATTTCAAAATATATTTCATATAATGCTATATGAAAAAGAATTTCATATGATTCTATTTCAGAAAGTGATTTTATATAATTCTATTTTAAAATACAACTTCATATGATGCTATTTCAAAACGTAATTTTATAGAATGATGTGTCATAAAGTGAGTGTCAAAATAATTGTATCTCAACTAGAAAAAACCAGTAATTTTCATATTGTTAAAGTTAATTGTAGTATTATTTATTGTTATTGAGTTATTGACTTAGAGTTATTGAGTTAAGGTTAAGAAGCAACTTCTATTTTCTAAAACAAACAATTAAAAAACCACGGCCAATTCATTGGCACGTAACTCTTAACCTTAACTCTTAACAATTTAAGCTATTTATTCATTATTAAGATCCAAACAGTATTATTTACCTCTAGTAATGTTCCATCAAAAACATGTAAAATGGTTATTAATTTATCCACTTGCCAATTGTGCCAATTATACCTATTATACTGGAAAGTATATTTTTTCAATTTAACCCAGGCTGGCCCCCTTAATGTCCTGCAACATTCTAATTGCAGTAGTGGGCGTCTTTCTTCTTATTCCATAGACTCCCCTCAAAATAACTGCCTATATGTGATCCAGGCTTTTGACTGAGATTGTCTTACGGATTGTTTTCCACCATATCATTGCTGCATAGATGGGCTTTGCTTTCAGTATAGCCATGTATAACCGCGGGACATTTCGAGGTTCTATACTGCACGAATATCATTAGTACCGTCCTACACTGTATACCCACAGTACCTACACTATATACCTAAGTGATGGCTTCAATGGAGTTTCTTATCTAAGTATACCCTAGATATTTTACCCCTTCTGCATACGGTATTTTTTTTTCGTAGAAGGTTACTTCCTTATTTATCTTATTTTTATATTTCCTGGTAAAGTGGACTATATCTGTTTTGTCCCTGACACTATTCTTTAACTTCTTTCAGTATAATTTGAACTTCTTCGAATTTGCCTCTGATCATTATGGCAAAATTATCTACGTATCCAGTTATGATGTGACGAAGATCGGACGACTCGGGATTTCGGTCCTAATTGTATCGAGAGACGCGCACCCTTCTGCCCCTGAACCTCCCTTCACCGAACGGCCTTCGCACAACTCACGATTCTCCGCGGACCAAGCTAACTCGCGGGAGCGGGACGTGAGGTGATCGGGGCAGTTTCGGTGAACAAGCTGTTAAATATTTTAAACTTAATTTATTAATAATAATTTATATACATACGGCATTCGGCCGCGGTCCTGAAACCTTTCAACGCACCTGTTCTAATACTTATCGCGTAGATAGAACAATACTTATCGCGCTTGTTTGCGTGGCGGATGCAGTCTTGGCCTGCGGCGGATTTACGTCCGTGCGTGTCTGCGGGGCGAGAAGTCTTCCCTGCGGCGTGGCCTCTCGTGGTTTCGTCTAGGTTGACGTACTCGTGGTCGCCGTCTCGATTCGAGGTCCTCAGTCAGGTATTGTCGCGAGGGCTTTACTTGGGCGGAGAGAGCGTTTCTCTCTCGCGAGCTCTTTATAAAGAGTCGTCTATTTCCCCCACTTACCTATTCGCGGGGGGGGGGGGGGGCGCGCTTTTGGCTACTTAGCCGCGCTGTTGCGCCGCGCTTCTCTCTCGTCTACCGACTAACCTAACTCGGTACTGTTGTGCACAGCGTCTCCGGCGCTTACATTTACATACACGTCGTAATGTGTCTATTTCCACGTTACAATGAAAATACAAATACCGTCTTTTTCGAAAGACCCCTCTCCCTTTGTGGGCATTCTTTGTTAATTTTACCTCCTACCATTTTCGCTCTCCATTCACTGTATATGCTCCTGTTATTCAGCATTCTCATAAACCCTCTTGTGATTGCATCTGGAATATTATATTTCTTTAGGGCTCTGCGAATGGTCAATCTTGTAGTGCTGTTGAATGCACCTTCGATGTCTTTGAAGGCTCCAATTACCGTTTCTTTTATTTTGCAAACCTTCTCGATGTACGAAAATACCGAGTGGATTGCTGTTTCTGTAGATTGTTCCACGGTATAATCATGCTGCCCAGCATGTAATGGATTATCATTTAGTATTTCATTCCTAATATGGTAGTCCACAAGTCTCTACAAGGTTTTGGGTAGGAAAGAAGTTACACTGGTTAGTCTGAAATCTTTCACCGTGGATTAATCTTTTCTTTCGGGTTTCGGAATAAACGTCACCCGTATTTGCTTCCATTCTCCAGGTAGATATACTGTGGTAATATATTCCCTAAGCAGTCCTGTAATTAGGTTTAAGGGGAGGTCGTACCATCCTACATTACCGACCGCGATATGAATCGCTGTTTCCAACTTTTCTCTGTCATTTATTATTGAAATAATGCACAAATTAAATTCCACTCAAAAATTTCATTGAAGAAGAGGGCTCAACTAAGATAATTGTAATACGGAGTAAAAAATCGTCGTTACCTTACTAGCAAATATGCAATGGCGCTGCGATCGTTCAACTCAACATCGTTTTATGCCAAATTAAAAAATTTATTAATTTTATAATTTTTGACTCCGTATTACAATTATCTTGGTTGAGCCCCCTTTCCTGAAGCATCTTGGGGAAGATGCCATTAGAACTCGGTGTTTTATACGGTTTGTAATGTCTTTTTTTTATTATTGTTATTTGTAAGTGAGTTAGAGCAGAGTGCGAACCGCCTATGGACGCATAGGAATTTCCTTGGCGTCCCTCGTTATGAATGGGTTTAGCCAACAGTCCTCTCGTAGAAAGAGAGTATCTTGTTGAAGTCCCCCATCATGTTCTTATCTTCTAGCAGAAAGTAGGTCCGTAACTATTGATTCCGTCTTTCCGCTAGTGATAGGCAACTAAGGATGATATGCAGTGATGGTTCATCCTCCGATTCCTGTGTGGCCCGGCAGCCAGAAAAGGGCGCTGTTCAGCACTCCAATAAGTTTGGTCCGTTATACCGTCGAGTACCTTCCTGGAAGAATGGTGCATCCCTTTCCGTTTCATCGGCAGTACACTCCAGTGCCTGACCCTTCTACCTTTTTGAATCCATCCTTGTACCAGATTTCACCGTTATTTTGTAGTTTTACCCGGCCCGTTGTCCAGTCTTGTTTTCCTGCCAAACTGATCATGTATTTCCTATTAAACATAAACAGTTTATCTGTCCTGTCTGTGGCATTGAGAAAACACCTTCTGTTCTGAGGACTTCTGGTGTTCTATCCGAATTGAATCCTATAGAGTCCTTTCGGACTCTGAGGATAGTTGTTGCGGCGACAGCAGCTAAAGTGTGTCGACCTTTCCGCTCTGGTTATGCACCTTAGCATGAGACCTCTTATCCTTTCTAGCTGTCCCTTCGCCGTCTTAAGATGAGTTCTGTCCCACCAGATTCCACCATTTGACTTTGCCTCTAGGCCTTAGACACGTGAGTGTGCAGTTCTGGTGATACGCATCAATTATCTTGTTTTTCAACATCTTGGTGGCCTCCTATAATATGGGTACGTCGTCAATCGCCTTGGGAAAGCCCTTAGTGCTTTAGCAAGATTTGCCGAGTATTTCCCCAGTCTGTGTTTCTGGGGTTTTTTTTCCTTTGGGGTTTTTCGGATTCTTTTGCCATGAGATCGAACCTAATCTGTTCGTGATCTGATACCGATTGTTCGCTCGAAAACCTCCAATTTGTGACTTTCTCTGTGAGGTCTTCTGAGCATAGGGTTATGTTCAGTCCTCTTAATCCGTTGAAAGAGGTAGAAATTCGTTAATCTTAACCTTTTGCTTAAATCTTAAAATATGTTTTCCTAAAAGTTTATTTTGTCACGTTCTTCTCGAATTATACTGATTTTTTCTATAACTCTTAAATGCAGTTGTCCCTTGTAAGCCTAAACATGTGTGGAAAGCATATGTCTTTTATGACGGTCAAGCGTACCTAGCGCGCCGCTTATTTTATAACTACAATTAAAAAAAAAGGTTCCTCTGTAGTCCCTTTCATACCTGCTTTGCATTTTCTGACCACTACCCTTCCTCCCACTGCATCCTCAATTGTATCCGCCTATCTTCCTTTCTAACCAATAGAAAAATATTTACTGTAAAATTGAAAACACCACTGAACTCTCAACGAGTCTGCTGCGACAGACAAAAATCAGATACCACGCAAACGTCGGTGGAGCAAGAGCTCCGCTCTGCTCTCTCACGTGCACTTATACTTTTTAAAATTCATTTGTTCACTAATTTTGCATTTCCGTAATTATTAAATAGAGTTAAGTTAAACTAGAAATGGCTTCTCTATTTTATTTCTTATCCTCTATCTTACCGTTCGTCATTAACGTTAACGTGCGGTTCGCGGAATTACAAGAATATTAATTTCAAATAAAAAATATTTCCGCTCAACACAAAACAGGTTAAGTATATTACTTCTTGCCTTAATGAGTTTCGAAATGTTGGTGTGTTTTCAATATTCAGAATGTCAAAATCTGTAGCTATCCAAATCCTGTTCACAGCGATTTGGGTCTGTGTTACCCCACAGTTGATGGTACACATTTGTATCGCTTCCTATCAATAGAGATGTTTTTAGTGCCATATAGTATTCTACTAGGCGTGTGAGCTCTATTGTTGGCACATTCTCATCATCGTGGGGGAAGTAAGCCGATGCTATATCTATTTCCCCGATGTTTGGGATTTCTGTTGCGACCATTATCAGGTTCCCTGTACATAGTTCCCATTGGGGCACTACATTCATTTCTTTTACTACAATGCATGCTCTAAGTCTGTTGGCTGTCGCGTCCCTAAAATACAGTAACCCTCCCAAACCCATAATAACGCCGTACACTAGCCATGGTTCTTGGACCAGTGATAGGCTTGTATGTACCGCAGTCATGCCCCTCTGCAGTATCGCAGAGGTACCTTTACTGGGTGCAAATTAATCTGGGTTATCGGCAATTGCAGTTCGAGCATTAAGCCTTATCAACCGCCATCGCCTCAACCCTGTCCCCGTCCGATAATTGTTAGGACACCTTGAAGATGACCCTAACCAGCTACACCCAGGGTCTTAGGTCCAGCGCTTTTAGCGCCCTGACCTGAGACTCAGGAAGCTGGGATTCCTAAAAACCCCTTCTCCCTCCTCTCCCCTCCACGTAGACCCTCTCAATTTTTGAATAACATAATAAGGAATATTATAAAGAAATTTCAAATTAGTTGATTTGTTGATTTATCTGATTATAATGAAATATTTGGAAGAAAAGAAGTTCATGCATCAAGATATTTTCGACATATGTTACCAATTATTCCATCTAGTCATCGAGTTTTAATTATAAAAAATAAGTATATTATGGCAAAATTTTGGCTTTTAAATGTAGACAATGGTCATTTTTTACTAAAATATGATAGAAAAGATCAAGTAATAAGAATCCCAAAAACAATTATATCAAACGAAAATTTTATAGATGAAATTATTGAATGCTTAACCCTTACATACACACATTTTTCAGATCACAGTTTACTCAAAAGAAATGGTGCATTATAACTTTTTGGGGTCACTGATCACGAATCTGCTATCAGAATTACGAAATTCGATCATCCAAAATGGTGGATCCAACATGGCGGACTTAATTTCCTAAATTGACTCCGATTTTGATCAAAATTGGTATGCATTGGTTTTTGGGGTAGCTGATTTCAAATATGATATTAGATCATCGAAAAACAAAAAAACAAAAACTCATGTATGAAGATCTCAATTACAGTGCATATCAATTTGAATTATTGTGTTAGCCCTATTAGGTTTACTATCTGAAATTTTGACAACCAAAGCCATCAGATTCATAATCAGTGAACTCAAAAACCCATACATACGAATTCTTAGGATTAGTACAGTAAATTTGACAAATTATGACAGCCATATTGAATCCGCCATTTTGAAACCCATGTGTATGAATTCTCTATTGAATGCAATCATGCGCACGTGCGGCGCTGACACAACAATACACATATTCAAACCATATAGCTAAATAGACCAACACTTAGAAAAACCATCAAAGAAAGACTTTCCTGATCTTGCATTTCTTATCGCTAAGCAGGAAATGCACGATCTCGCCCCAGTCCTTCTCAGGCAGTTCGAGACACCAGTTCGCTCGTCAACTCCTCGAGATTTTTAGTATTCTTTTGCGCATTCAATAATTTTTAGAAAATTTTCAATCACGTTCATCTTAAAACAATCGATTTTACACCATCGGAAATCGAATTCGCGAGATCAATCCGCGAATACGTTGGGTGACCAGTTCCACCTCAACCAGCCCAAGCACTTCCCCTCTTGAAGGAGTTCGTTGTTTTCGTGGCAATCTACACTCACCTACAGTAAGTTATTTCGATTATAATTAAAAATATACATACATACTTTTATATAGCTATAAAATAATTTTATAATATAAAATATATATATATATTTAAAGTTATAAGAGTCTTCGGGAAAGCTGCCCACGTGCTCAGGTCCACCATGAGCCTGGAACACGATGGACACCCGGAGGATGGGAATGAGTGCCGGTGATAGAATCCTTAGTCCGCGAGTGCGATATGAAATAACTTTATTGACTACTTAATCTAACTTTACATCGCTCGCACGCCAGAGCTGCGGCGATACGAGCGTGGAATGCCTGGAGGGCAAAGCGAGTCTTAAGAACGGACGCTGCTGGTGCTGGTCCGTTCGTTTCGACGTCCGATGGTAGAGAGAGAGGAAGCGGCGTTGCTGGAAAGCACCGCTAGAACAGCTCGCGGGGTTGCAGCACCTGCTTCCGAGGTCGGCGTTGCTGCTCCGCACGCGAGGGAGCTCGGCTCGACGGAGCCGAGTTGCGTGGCGCGCCGGGAGGTGGCGCTACAGCCACTCCCCCCCTAGAGGGCGCCGAATTTGAAGGCGACCCAGATGGGTCGGATGGCCCCTCGTCCTGGCTTGATGGAGTGGGCAGGTCGAACGACACCGATTTAGGTGAAGCTGGTCTGGCTTGCGGCTGGGCTCCCTGAGGCGTGACATCTGGCTTGGGTTGAGGATGGGAGGCAGCCTCATCTGGTGCTAGGTACGCTGGCTTCAGCTGGTCTGTGGAAATGGTGCGGGGCTGACCATTTACGTCTATGACGAATCTCTTGCTGTCAAGCCTGCTCATGACTTTGTGTGGACCTGTAAAAGGAGGAGTTAAAGGGGGTTTTATAGCTTCTACCTTCTTGAACACGTGGGTACACGTGGCTAGGTCCTTATGCACAAAGTGACGAGGAACGGTGTGGTGTGAAGTTGGCCTTGGACGTAATGTGTTGAAGTGGTGGCGTAATTTCTCCGTGAAGGTGGTGGGGGAGACAGGCAGGTCTTGTGTGACGAAAAACTCTCCTGGCACTCTCAGAGTTGTGCCGAGGAGGAGTTCTGCTGGCGAGGCTCCCAAATCTTCTTTGTAGACGATCCTGAGGCCCAGTAGGACGGTTGGCAGCAGCTGGACCCACGGCGTCGTCGGCGAGCACATCAGTGCGGCCTTAAGCGTCCTGTGCCAACGCTCCACCATGCCGTTGGATTGGGGGTGGTATGGCGTTGTGTGGATTTTCTCGGCGCCGATCATCCTGGCTAATGAGGTGAATAGGGCCGATTCAAATTGCGTGCCCTGGTCTGTGGTGATGGTCAGTGGCGTACCGAAAAGGGCAATCCACTGAGAATAGAAGGCGGACGCCACTGTGTCTGCTTGGATGTCCTTTAGGGGTACTGCTTGGGGCCATCTGGTGAACCTGTCGATGATGGTCAAGCAGTACCGGTAACCTTGCACCAGGGGCATGATGACGAGGTCCAGGTAAACGTGGTTGAATCGTGCTTCTGGAACCTCAATGTGGTTTGGTTCAGTCCTTGTATGGCGATGAATTTTAGCCCTTTGGCAGTGGATGCACTCACGCGCCCAGCGAATGGCGTCCTTTCGAATGCCAGGCCAGGCAAACTTCTGCCGAAGTAGTTTGGAAGTGACGCGGCCGCTTGGATGAGCTGGACCGTGAATCACCTCGAATGCTTTCCGCCTGAGGCTGGGGGCAGGTACGGGCGTACGTACCCCGTGGCAGTGTCGCAAAGGATGCGCTGATCCTCAATGACGAGTAGGTTGAAGGTTGAGACCTGGAGCGGAGTCTGCCTGCGGCGGCTGCGGATCGTCTTGCTGTGCTTGCCGGATGGTTGCGGCGTCCAGTACGGCGGGCATAGTGATGGCGAGCACCCGTGAGAGGGCGTCGGCTACGACGTTCTCTTCGCCCGGCACATGTTGCAGCGAAGCATTGAACTGTCCAATAAAGTCGAGCTGGTGCGCCTGTCTGGGAGAAGCTTTCTCCGGCTTCTGGAAAAAAGCTTTAGTTAGCGGCTTGTGATCCGTGAGAATTGTGAAAGTTCTCCCTTCCACTAGGTGTTGGAAGAACTTCAAAGTGGCGAAAACGGCCAGCAGCTCTCGGTCGTACGGGCTGTAATTGCGCTCCGCTGGAGAGAGCTTCCGGGAGTAGAAACCGAGGGGTTTGCGTTCCCCTTCGACAACTTGCTCGAGAGCTCCGCCGATGGCTGTCGACGAAGCGTCCGCTGAGAGGATGAGTTCTGCGTCAGGGTGCAGGAAGGCCGTTGAGGTAGCGTCAGCGAGGGCCTGCTTGGAGGCCTCGAACGCCTCCTCAAGCTCCGGGGTCCAGGTGATCTTTCTCTTGTCCCGCTTCTTCGCACCCTTGAGCTGCTCGTTCAAGAGGACCTGGGCCTGAGCAGCGTGGCGTATTTGAGATCTGTAATAGTTGAGCGTGCCGAGGAAGCGTTTGAGGTCCCACAACGTCTCCGGACGCGGGTAGCTGATGACGGCTTCAATCCGCTCGGGAGGCGGCGAGAACCCATCGGCGTTGACGCGGTAGCCGAGGAAGGTGACTTCCGGCTTGGCGAACTGGCATTTGTCCTAGTTAACCTCAAGCTTGTGCGCCAGCAGAATGTCGAGAACGATTTTTAAGTGGCGTAGATGCTCCTCTGGGCTTGATGAGGCAATCAGTAGGTCGTCAAGATAGATGTGGACGAAGTCTAGATGCCCCAGGATACTGTGCATATAACGTTGGAACGTCTGCGTGGCGTTCCGCAGGCCTAGCGGCATTCCCAGAAACTCGAAAAGTCCGAAAGGGGTTATTACCGCCGTCTTCTCGACATCCTCCTCGGCAACAGGTATCTGAAAGTAGGCTCGTTTGAGATCTATGGTCGAAAATATAGTTTTTGCATGGAGTTGAAGTAAAAGGTCAATTATCCTTGGAAGAGGGTACCGATCTGGTACCGTCTGCGCATTTAAGTTGCGGTAATCCCCTGTAGGTCAAAGCTTCCCTGCGCTTGACCTGGCCATATGCAGAGGGCTTGCGTAAGGGCTGCTGGACGGCCGGATGATGCCCAGAGAGAGTAGCGCCTTGTACTCTGCCTTGGCGGCTTTCAGCGACTCGCCAAGTAGAGCTCTGGCTCTAGCGTGCACCGGAGGTCCGGTGGTCACGATGTGATGCCGTACAGAGGCTTTCGGGCCGAGCACGAGGCCTTGATTTTGCAGAACTTGTCTCATGTAGGTGGCGACAAGCTGCTCGATTTCTTTCTCGAAGTCATCGACGGCATGCTGCACTGGTGAGAGGGCAGCGATTGAGTGGTCGCTGGTTGGCTGGTAGAACCCTGGCACTGAGCACGATGTTAACTCGTCCAGGAGAACGCCTCGCTTGAGATCAGGAAGCAGGCTGAAGTGGGCCAAGAAGTCTGCTCCGAGAATTGGGGTTGAGATGTCCGCCAAAAGAAACGACCAAGTGAACGTGCGTCTGAGTCCAAGGTCGAGCTGAAGTATTTTCCTGCCGAAGGAGCGGATTGGTGTGCCGTTCGCTGCTGCGAAGTGTTGGTGGTGCGGGGAGGCATGCCTGCCTTGGCCCCTGCAGGGCAGAATGGACACGATTGAACCGCTGTCAACAAGAAAACGAAGGCGTGAGTTACGGTCGGTAACGTGCAACCGGTTCTCCTTTGGAAGGCTGGAGGACTCGGCTGCGACACTCGAGTGACTGGGTGTTCCTGGTGGTTGAACGGTGGACTTGGAAGGTCCAGCTGAGGCAACAGATGGGCTGCTGCCTGTTGCCTTGGCAGGCAGCAGCGCTACGGGTTTCCCGAGCTGGATTGCGGCGCTGTGAAAGCACAAGGTAAATTACAGTGCTTCGCTGCGTTGCCGTACTTGTTGTGGTACCAGCAGGTTCCATTGGTATGGGGCTTAGAACGGGAGCTCGAGCGGCTCCTGCCGCTTTGCAGATCCCTGGAGCTGGAGTCTCGCCTGGATTGGTGGCCTCCGCTTGCTGAGGAGTCACCGACCTTGGCGAGAACGTCTCTCGTTAGCGAGATGAGTTGGGCAAGTAGTACCTTAATTTCGGCCAGCTCCGATTGCTTGTTTTGGATTGCTTGGACGGGCTGCACTGTTGGAATCCACGGGGCGCCTTCTAGAAGAACGTCTGCTGCCTGGGCCAGCCTCGTCAGGTCGTCGATGCCGAGTGCCTTGAGCACTGTTTGTGGATGAGGAGGCAGCAAGGCGAGCCATTTCACCTTGACAAGGTCGTCCGTGGCGTTGGTCCCAGCGAGCTCCTTGATTTGTCGGAGAAGCACTGAGGGCTTCTTGTCTCCTAACTCTAGTCTGTTCAGCATTGTGTCGAGTTTCTTGCTTGCGGACTCTGAGAAACGCTCAATGATACGCGCTTTAATTAGGTCGTACCTACCGACGCTCTCTGGATTGGAGATAATGTCCTGGATTTCTTCGATGGCCTCCGAGTTTAGCGCTGCGATGATGAGGTAGTACTTGGAGCGTTCGGAGGTGACATTGGCGGTGTGGAATTGCGCCTCAGCCTGCACGAACCATAGGTCCGGTTTTTCTTGCCAGAAAGACGGCAGCTTGACCTGTGCCATTGCGGCGACTCCTGGTGGTGGATTGTCGTTGCCACCAACCATTGGCGTAAGGGGCGACCGCTCGATGTTGCGAAGCACTGGGGGATCGTCTCTTGCGACCTCGGTGATGTAGGCTTCCTCGTCCGAAGAGTATGAGAGCTGCGCAGCAAAACTTGGGCTGATGCGGAGGCGAAAATCTCTCGGCGCTGGAGAGGCGACGCTGGCTTCTAAGTCGCCTGAGCTATCCCACACGAGGGTGTCCGAAACTGCGGGCGAAGGCTGTACGTTTGCTCCGCTCGGCGTGGTGAATGCGTCGTTCGAGGGCGAAGAGGCGTCAGACATGCCCTTCGCGAACAAACCGGAAAAGCCACGTGGCAGCTTTTAGGTTAGGACCGGTACCGGCACTCGCGGGAAAGTGTTTTTCGCGGTGCGCCACTCGCGGAATTCAGTTTTTTTCGCGGCACACTCACTCGCGTGGAGTCAGAATGCGTATTGTCTTTGTTCGACTCACCTGAGGGGTCACCAATTTAAAGGTATAAGAGTCTTCGGGAAAGCTGCCCACGTGCTCCGGTCCACCATGAGCCTGGAACACGATGGACACCCGGAGGATGGGAATGAGTGCCGGTGATAGAATCCTTAGTCCGCGAGTGCGATATGAAATAACTTTATTGACTACTTAATCTAACTTTACATCGCTCGCACGCCAGAGCTGCGGCGATACGAGCGTGGAATGCCTGGAGGGCAAAGCGAGTCTTAAGAACGGACGCTGCTGGTGCTGGTCCGTTCGTTTCGACGTCCGATGGTAGAGAGAGAGGAAGCGGCGTTGCTGGAAAGCACCGCTAGAACAGCTCGCGGGGTTGCAGCACCTGCTTCCGAGGTCGGCGTTGCTGCTCCGCACGCGAGGGAGCTCGGCTCGACGGAGCCGAGTTGCGTGGCGCGCCGGGAGGTGGCGCTACATATATATTCATCATCGTAACGCGAAACAGAATTAAATTAATTTCTTCGGACTAAACAATAGTTAAAAGAATTTACACAATCGACGACAAAATTTTAATAAGTATTTATATCCAAATTAACTTCACAATAATCAATTTTAATCTACAAGAAATTTTTCCCCTTTTTGAATTACAGATATTATCCATTTATTTCACTTTTGTTAAAATTTAGAAACTTTCACGTTCCTTTTTCAAATTTGTATGAACGCACTAAACCAAAATATCCTAAATCTAAACAAATTCAGTCGCTACATTTCTTTTAAATAATAAACTAAATTCCAGAACTCGTGCACAGATATATAACCAAAATTTTATAACACTCAATATAAAGTAAATCTGAATTTAACCTCAGATTTACATTTTCAATTTTTGTGATAATTCAACATTGTAACTGAAAATTAGATTCCTCTATAGACCTAGTTAATGATTTATGACTAATGCGAATAAGATTTAAACAAACAACCTCTTTTCAAATAACCGCACAAATTGACACTGATTACATTAAACGCAATACATTCAAAAACACACATAAAGTGTTATATTTAAAAATTCATATATTCAGCCTAACTAAAAGCAACCTAAGCACCGAACACTTACTGAAGCAGGAAACGAGCGAGCCCAGGTGTCAAGAATTTTAATTCACTACATCAAATAGTACAATATATTTCTAAACAGGACTCGAATCCCTATATCCTGTTCCCTTCTCGAACACTGATCACTCAACACTATCCACTATCACACTTCACTGAAGAGAACTTGAAATCTCACTGGAAACTTCTGTGTTAAATCTGGAGTTCAAATCAGAGCACATAGTCTGGTACTCTACAACCATCTTCCTGGTGACGAGTCACACTGGAGTAGCATAGCGAGTCCAGCTTCCAGCTTTCTTCTTGGCAACAAGTCCCACAGAAGTGTCGAGCCCAATAGAAGAGGCACGACAAGTGATGTGCAGTTGCCAGGATTGATCAGGCCTGGATGCGAAGGCTCTTCGTCGAAGCAACTATCACCTCTGCAGCAGTCAATCAGTCCAAGGAACTTATTTCTCCTTGGATCAACGCATAAGTTGCAAGTCTCTGGAAAGCTCCTCGACTCCAATCCTTGGCAACCTACAATAAAAAAAACACAAAGTATCGAGTGCTAAAACCACAGAAGTTCTCATTTAGCAAACTCACATTCACACTCAATCAAACAAACTTGACACCCTTTTAACCTTTTCTCAAAAGTAACCAATTTATTCCATTCGTTAAATTTAATTCCCAGCTACTCTCTCTCTCTCTTTCTCCATACAATAAACCAAGAGTTATTTAAAAATTAATCAAATACTTATCTGACACCTGCACTCGCCACCGTTAATCCAAATAGATTCTTTCTTAAATTTTAAAACACTTCAACAACCTCCAAGGTAAATGAATGCAATCAGCTGTGTGTCTGCTTGCGTAAAGGCGGCCCTACACTAGCGAACCTTAACCGAGTATAAGGGTCCGTCTACAATGGCCCTACCCAGTCTGTACACGCCGTTCCGCGTGTTCGTAAACACCGAACCCGGCGTACCCAGAAATACTTTAAAACAAAATCAACCTCTAATTATACAAATTTCCTTATTTTTAAAAAACCTTAAACACTTTTCAGAGCCAAATAGCAACTTCTAACCAGAGGCGGGCCCGTATGGGACGCGCAGTGTTGACACGGGTTTTCACTAACCCAATCGCCTTGGAAATTTATTTCCAAAGGAATGTAACGGCTTAAGCACATAGCTGTATATATTAGCATATACAGTTACGCGCTTTAGCACGTAACAATCGTATACCAATACCATCTATGGAATAGAAACGATAACAATGAAAATGTAGCAAATATAATTCCAACAGAATTTTTACACTCATTAACTCTTAATGGATTACTTTAACACAAATTAAAATTAAAAAAAGGTGTAATTAATATGTTGCTGAAAAATTGAAATTGTAATAAGGGTTTCAAAATAAAATAATGGTTGTTAAAAATTATTTTCTGGAAATTGACTTTATTCTTGATTTTATTCTTTAATTTATTATTGAAAATAAATTTATTCAAGTATATCGCTAAAGCAAATGGGTAAATGAAGTTTCGTATCGTATACAGGTAGAAATAAGGCGAAAAATGAAAAAGAATTCATCTCAAAAAATAAATGGATTCAAACATATCGGTAAAGTAAAAGGGTAGACTAATTTAAGCATCGTTGATGAAAAAAAGTGAAAATTGAAAAATGAGTTTCTAGTCATCGACTCAAAAGTAAACAAATTTAACTGTATCGCAAAATACAAAATGGGGGTGGACGAGCGGAGCGAGTAGAGGGGGGGGGGATAGGGTATATATTAGGGTGGCGCTTATAACCCAAAGTGCTTAGAAACCTGCTCCACAACCTGAAATCTTTTCTTTATATCTAAAAACTATGATCAGAACAAAGAAACCCGAAAAAAATCGAAGGCGCTTTTTATATAACGCTTTATTTTCTTTTCTTTTTTTTCAAAATTTTCACTTCTGGGAGGTCCCACTTCTCTCTATATTTTTTTAAGCATTTCTAATGTACATAGATAATTAGTGTAGCTATAGATAGAGTCTCTAGAAATAATTCTGAGGCAAAAATATTTTTGTTTGGTCAGGATATAGGGTTTTATTAAAATAAAAAAAATTCAAAAAGGTACTTATTTTCGGGGTTTTTCGATTTTACAGATAGGTTACGGGCCAGAAATATTCAAATAAGTTACACAATAACAAAGCGGAGTTCGAAAACTTCAATTTCGTTTTTGCCCGAAGTCTCCTAGTGCTTTCATTACAGAGATATGACGATTTTATGTTAGAAAGAAAATCAAAGTACGAAATCTGTGAACTAGCTACTAGAATTTTAAGAGCGCTTTCATTTTTCAATGTAAAAATTTATGGATTTCTAACTTATTGTAACTTATTAAAAGTTAATTAAGCTAGTTTGTTGTTTATAAAAATAGCTAGAGGAATACGGAACATGCGGATAAAACGGGGAAAATACGGGGAATACGGGTTATTAATTGAATTAAGGGGGCCAGCCTGGGTTAAATTGAAAAAAATACACTTTCCAGTATAATAGGTATAATAATTGTATTCAACACTTTTGATTGCTGGAACTTTTTACACTGTAACTACTCACAAAATTTAAGCTATTTATTCATTATTAAGATCCAAACAATGTTCTTTACCTCTAGTATTGTTCCATCAAAAACATTTATAATTTTTATTTATTTGTCCACTTGCCATAGCTTTTTTCTCAATAAAGTAACTTATATGTCACCGGACCAGGTTTAAAATACTCTTTATTACCTGCACTCAGATGTATCAAATCACTTTTCTGCAAAAAATTACGTAAAAGGTTATTGTAGACACTTTTTGTCCATTTTCGTGCAAAATATTAGTAATTGCCTAATATTTTGGACAAAAAGTGTCTACAATAAACTTAATTTAATAATCAAGTTAATTCTTACCCTCTACAAAAACAGTTAACAAAAAAAAACATATTTATAAAAATGTACATAAAAAATATACATAAGAGTAATTGTATTAGAATAATTGTGTCTTTACTCTGTTTTTAACTTTTTTATGAAATTATTTTTAGTAGAACTGTCAAATAAATTTTTTCGACTTTCATCAATAAACTGAAGTAAGTATTGTTTCTGATCTTCATCACGAGCCCTGGTATTTACATATTCTTCAGTCAAATGAATTGCTCTTTCGGCACAATCATTGATTACCATAAGATTTTTTAATTTTTCGCGGCACTCTACGTATGAAAAATCCATTTTCCACAAATTACAATCACGTTTAAAAAAACTATTATCCAAATTAAATCTAATAAAAAGGTTCAAACTTTGGCTGTTTGTAAAATTTTCAAGCGTTTTATCATATAATGCCCGGATATCCTCATAAGATGAATCAAATTTGTTAAGGGATCATTCTAGTTCATGCACTCGAAAAAAACGCTAATTTCATTAATTTTTTTTTTTGAGATTTTTATTATACATATTAATATAAAAGTTGTTCACTTTGATAAATACAATATAAAAATAGATGAACAAATTTTTTTTAATACATTTTACATGGTCTTTCTATGCAAAAACAGTGAAGTTGAACAGTGAAGTACTTAAGTAAATTCTTCGTTTAAATTAGACTGCGTTAATTCGTGTTCAATAACATGGCCGAACGCGTGACCTATATCGTGAAACGACGAACGATCTTAAAGAGTCAAATGACAAATTTACGCACAGCAATCAGTCGTAGGTATCTCGATCCGAGGAATATTCGTCATCGCTTCACGCGCTTATCTGAATTATTTTACGCATATGAGGAGCTTCACGTGGAATTAGAATTGATAGAAGAATTAGAGGAAAATACGCGTCAATTAGAAGAAGTGCAGAACAATTATTATGAACTCTGCACGATGATTGATGAATTACCTTCCGTAGGCGATTCAAGCACAAGCGTCGACAATACGCGTTTTACTTCCGGTCTCGCTAATTCTACGACGGTAGAGAAACAGAAACCGGTTAAACTTCCAATTGCTGAATTACCGAAATTTGACGGAGATTATGATGAGTGGTTGACGTTTAAAAATTCATTTAAAAGTTTATAAGATTCTCGAACGGACGTCGACGATTTAAACAAATTTATGTATCTTCGGAACTGATTAACCGGATCTGCTTCCCAGAAATTATCGATTTTAGAAGATTATAAAAAAATATTGGACATCCTTGTTAAATTATATTAAAAAAAAAGACTTCTAGTTTCAAAACATTACGCTGCTCTTCTCGATAATAGTTACTGCAAAGGTGCTCGGCAATGCTCAACAACATCTCGCCATGCTCTGTTCGTTACAAATTCATTCTGACAAAGGGATGGTGGTTAATATTGTCGAAAGGGTTCTTCCGGATTGCATTCGGAATGAGTGGGAAAGGACGCTTAAATCCGATTCTTTCCCAACCTTTAATGAATTTTACGAGTTCGTTCATGAATTTTTAAGTCGTCAAGCAACGATTGACAGGGAAGTAGCTCGCGAACGCGGCGGCTCGTCACATAAATGAGCCAATGATAATGCGTTAACAAATATGAAGGTTAAACGATCTAATTCGGGCACGCGTGCGTTTGAAACTAGTTTTACGAGCACGTGTGAACATTGTGGCCGAGGTCATCCCATCTATCAATGCGCGGATTTCGAGAAATTAACTCTTCCACAAAAATGGGGTGTAGTCAACGCGAAGAAACTTTGTCCTAATTGTTTACGTGAACACAAGGGCGCATTTGCACAATGATAAACGAATTGTTAAGTTTGAATCGAACGACGAAACGCGTTTGTCAGATGAGCAAAATAAGACTAAATGACTAGCTATCAGTACTCTTAAAACCTTTTCATGTTCTCTTCGTCCAGATCTTATGATAAGCGAGATGGTAATGGTGCGTGCTAACGACAATAATTTACTGCAAGCTCGCGCTTTACTAGACACTTGTGCTACTGCGCACTTTGTTAGTGTAGATCTAGTAAGGCGCTTGAAATTAATCGCGAAACCCTATTCGATTCAAATCAACGCAATCAAGGAAACAAAGGCTACCACGCAAGGTATGGTTCAAATTACATTCCGTTCGACGATAAGTAAATTTGAAAAAACCCTGTCTTTTTTTATAGTACCGAAAATAACAGGTATTATTCCGGATGAAGTATTCCCGCGTGAATTGGTTAGAATACCGGCAAATATTAAATTGGCAGATCCGTGTTTTCACATGCCTAGGCCGGTAGATTTGCTCATAGGGGCGGGCGCCACGCTCTCACTATTTTCTGTTGGACAAATTAATCTCTCCAATAATAAACGCGATTTCATTTTGCAAAAAACTCAGCTTGGAAGGGTTGTCGCGGGAGGGCTTAATACTAAACCCAAGGCCCCATCGGTTGCATGCAATTTAATCAATTTAGACAAAATCATTGAACAATTCTGGAACATCGAAAACATAGAAGGCAAAACAAACAAGGCATTCGGTGAAGATGCCTGTGAAAACAACTATCGCGACAATACAACACGCAAAGCAGACGGACGATATATTGTACGTTTATCATTTCCTAAAAGAGAGCCGGTGTTAGGCGAATCCAGATCTGGAGCCTTTAAACGTTTTCAGTCTTTACTCCAAAAATTTCGCGCCAACTCGGATCTTGAAAAAGAATATTCTCGGGAAATGCAAGAATATATCGACTTAGGACATATGTCACTAGTTACGGATGAGACAATGAACGGATATTACCTTCCGCATCATGCCATTATTAAAATGTCAAGCAACACTACTAAGGTGCGTGTGATCTTTGATGCTTCAGCTTCTTCGAGTAACGACAGTTCTCTTAATGATATTCTGTGGGTTGTTCGAAATTTACAAGATCCGCTTCTGAAACATTTACTTTGATTTTGACGCTACGTTTATGTATTTACCGCTGACATTGCTAAGATGTAACGACAAGTACGCATACACCCAGACGATCGTCGATTTCAACGTATTTTTTGGTTATTTGAAGGGAAATTTCGCGTACTTCAACTTAATACAGTCACCTTTGGAGTAGCTTTAGCCGCGTATCTCGCGATCCAAACTATTCATAAATTGCATAAATTGGCGGAAGATGAAGGTGATAATTTTCTTTCTGCTGCTCACGCTCTGAAACATCATTTATATGTAGACGATTTACTAACGGGCGCGAACAATCTCGACGATGCTCTCAAAATTCGGGACGAGATTATTGATCTGTTCAACCGGGGAGGATTTGCCATTAGACAATGGGCTTCCAACCACAAACACGCACTCGATAATATCGAAGAAAAAATCTTTAACTTGGACTACGCAGTCAAAAGTGATCCACTTTTGAGAATGCTAGGAATTACATGGGATTCTCTTCACGACGAATTTCTATTCACAGTGAACTCGATCGATTCTAATGAACAATTTATAAAGAGAAATATATTGTCAAAAATCGCGCGTATCTTCGATCCATTGGGTTTTTTAGGGCTCATCGTACTAACAGCCAAAATAATTTTGCAAGAGAGCTGGAAATTAAAAATTGATTGGGACGAATCAATTCCACAAGTGTTGCATTTAAGTTAGGTCAGGTTCGCAAGTCAGCTGGACGCGATACGTAATTTCCGCGTATCATGCCGCGTTTTAATCAACAATCCTACCAATATCGTGCGTGTATTTACATTCGATCGACAGACACAAACGGACGCATTCTCACAAGATTATTATGCTCAAAATCGCACGCTGCTCCGTTGAAGGAAGCCACTATTCCTCGGCTGGAATTATGCGGCGCGCAATTACTTGTCCGGTTACATAAGTAATCAAAGGATATATTCTTTTTTCATATAAATCAAATTATATTTTGGACAGATTCAACCATTGTATTACATTGGTTAAAGAAATCCCCGCAAATGCTTAAACAATTTGAAGCTAATCGCGTCGCGGAAATTCAGAGTCTAGCATCGGAAATAGAATGGAGACATATCCGCACTAATGATAATCCCGCAGATACTCTTTCTTGTGGCCAATTCCCACATGAAATTTTATTAGAGAATAATCGTTGGTTTGAAGGTCCATCTTGGCTTAAGGAAGACGAACAACATTGGCCGGTTAGTATTCTTACGACAATTTTGGATCTTCCGGGTATGAAAAATAAAATTTGCTTACTTGTAACTCCGTCAACGAGTGAAATGTTTAATCGATTTTCCTCTTATTCGACACTTCTGAATGCAATAGCATATTGTCTTCGCATGAAGCCATCCACTCACTTACGAAGTAAGATTATTACTGTATCCGAAATAAACGAAGCTGAACGCAGTGTTTTATTATATATTCAGACCGAACATTATCAAAATGATGTATCTTTACTTGAAAATGGAAATTCGGTGAAGAGCAATTATCTCTCAGCTCTCAACCCTTTCCTCGACGAACACGGATTATTACGCGTAGGAGCTCGTTTGCGAATGCTAAAGTAACATTTAATCAAAGACACCCGATTCTGCTTACCATCTTATCATCACGTCACTAATATAATCATACGTGAAGTTCATAAATATATGCACCACGCAGGTATTCAAACTACCTTATACAGGATGATTTATTTTAATTGCCCCAGGCAAATATCTCGAAAACTACGGGAGATGGAAAAAAACGTTAAATGTAAAAGTTGTAGGGTTCAGAGGGGGAAATCCAATGGTGACCTTGACCATGACCTTGGGGTCAAGTTTCAAGGTCATTTCAAAATCAAAGTAGTCGCTTCTCGCAGACGGTGTCCCGCGGACTCGCTGCTGGCAGATTGTCGACTCAACAAAAGGGGATCAGGCTCGGACAATGCCGCTGCTTCCTTCCTCGGCGAATTAGTGGCTCTAGGTGATCGGCGGTTCAAAAACGCTCGCGCTCGAAAATCGACTGTACAGTACAAAGCTCGAAACGGAACTGCCCGCGCGCCGACTCTCTCTCCTCCAGTTCTCCACGTGATCGGTGGGGGCCAATCAGGCCCGGCCGTAGCCGCCGCCGCGGCCGTCGTCTCCCTCCTCCTGTTCTCGATACTCCGTCTCTCTTGCACTTACGCGCGCGCTCATCCACCGCTACCTCTCTCTCGCACTCACGCGCTCCATTGACGACTTCGTCACAACCAGCACATCGAATTTCAGAAGCTCCGGCATTCAATCATATGGGAGTAGATTTTTGCGGTCCCTTTTTTATAAAAGAGAAAACCTTTCGAAATCGTGCTAAAGTAAAGGCTTACGCTTGTATCTTCGTATGTATGACTACTAAGGTCGTTCACATCGAAATTACTAGTGATCTCACAACCGACGGTTTTTTGACCGCTTTTCGACGTTTTATCGGTAGATGCGCCAAACCTTCGCACGAATATTCGGATAGCGGTAAAAATTTTGTCGGAGCAAGTCATCAATTAAAAGAACTTTACGCTCTTTTCCAGTCTGAACAATTCCGTACAACAATCGGTCATTACGAAGCTAATGAACGCATCAATTGGCATTTTAATCCGCCGATCATACCTCATTTCAGAGGAATTTGGGAGGCTGCAGTAAAATAATTTAAACATAATTTTCGACGCGTAGCGGGTGGCCAAATGATTACTTTTGAACAGCACAATACTCTTCCAATAGAAATCGAAGCTATCTGTCGAAAGACCACTTTGTGTTCTTTCGACAGATCTAAATGATCTGACGGCAATTACTCCGGCTAACGCACTTGTCGGTCGTCCTCTTACTATGCTCTCTCAGGAAAATTATCTTTCCGTTTCAGCCAACCGATTATCCGATTGGAGATTTATTTCTCGAGCGCGTCAAGATTTCTGGAAGCGCTGGCATGTAGAGTATCTTGGTGAATTGTAAAATCGACAAAAATGGACTCAAGCCAATGGAGAGATCAAGCTCCAAAACTTTTTAAAAGAAACATAACACAGATGTGTCTCTTGTCCATATCAAATTGATCGTAAAAAACACGTTTTCATGATGTGTTTAGTTAATATAAACAGCATTCATTTGCAACATCATTTTCATATGTTATTGCTCGCATATCCTCGCAACCGGGAAGTATGTTTAGATAAAGGAGAAGTTGATCGTGAGAGTTTTGATGTTAATAAATAACGTTAGTACTTTTGAATGAATCGTTTGTCGACTTACAAAAAAAAAAGAAAAGAGTACCGTCGCTAGGCGACAGTAATAGCGTTTCGAACCTCACTTCGCAGAAAGCTCTATCACGAGTCAGTCGCATATACATTAAATAAAATAGTCCGAAAAACACTCAACGACGATTTCTCTATTATCCACGATTATTCCTCGATTTCAATATTCGAGTCGAATATTGTACCGATTCTTGGCTGACAAGCCGATAGATTCTAGTTCGTGATTGCGCGAACCTCGCCACGCGAGCATACGATTAATTTAACACGATACACACACGCAATACCTGATTAAGACAACGAGGGTTTTTTATGCCGTCAAGGCTTTTTCCCTCTCAAAAGAGCAATAAAGAAAATTTCC
Organism: Sycophila sp. Sp_5; assembly: GCA_018906775.1. Lineage (NCBI taxonomy): Eukaryota > Metazoa > Arthropoda > Insecta > Hymenoptera > Eurytomidae > Sycophila > Sycophila sp. Sp_5. Next base: position 79,169 of record JACCID010000265.1, on the reverse strand, counting down.
AATTCGTTCAAGGAACGTCTTTTATTCACAATTATAAGTTAATCACGGATCCCGGACGTAAGGAACGGAATTCGACATAACAAAATGTCTCTATCTGTAATTAAACGTAAATGTTAAAAAAAAGACCAAATACAATAATAATGAAATGAGTACATAATATTATAATGTATTATTTTCCTGCAAGAGTTCCAGATTCAATAAGAGATATTTTGCTTTTTAAATAATCAACAGATTTAACAGAAAAATCTTTTTTTACTGTAACATCCATTGAACTAAGTAATTTTATAACAAAATCTAAGCAGATGTCAAATATATTAGTCATTTTTTTAAGAAAGTTAGTGACTTTTTTAGCTTGCTTTATTCTTTTAGATTATTTTGCTTGATCAAAAGATTCGTATGAATTCTTTGAGTTTTTATTGTTGATTCTTCCCATACACTTATAACTTCCTTTATTACAATATCAACAACATCGACTAATTTGATGAATTTTTTCCCTTGAGATTCGTCGAACACTAGTCTTTGAAGAACTTTTAAATTAGACGGTAAATATGCTTTATCAAATTCAGAAATCATACTATCTGTTATATCAGATAATTGTAGTTCTTGTTGATTAGAAGACATTTTTAATCTTTGATAATAACAAGCCAAACTTTCTGAATATATATTCAGTAAGATAGACAGCCTGCAAAAAAATAATTAATCATCAAATTAATAATTATCAATAATTTACTTTAAAACCGAATGTATTTTTGGGATTCGAATATCTGCAAAATTGTTAAAAGGACAAACCACCCATATTTTCGAAAAAATCGATTTTTTTATGACTTATTTTGATAGCCAATTTCTCATAAAACAAGCACCTGAAACCCATTATTGGAAAAAAATTATCCTGCAAAGTTATAAACCTAATACTAAACAATAGAGTTTATTGTTTGTTGCTAAAACTACGTTCTTTAAAAAAAAAAAAACTAATCTGATTTCGAGCTAAAATGATACTAAGAGGAAAAAACGAAAAAGGTTCAAATATAAGTGTCGGGGAGATCAATAGATTCTACTTAAAGAATAGTTCATAAACTACCGAGGGATAGAGTCTAAAATATATGTAAGTTATAATTTATAAACTTAAGTCAATTGTGACAACACTGTATTAAAATATGTTACAAATTATTTACAATTAATAATAAACTTAATACTAAACATAGAAACTTAACACTAACCTGAATCTATACAATTGTCGATTACTAAGCAAATGTGCTTGACATATTATAACGCTCAGATATGAGTCCATTTACGAAGCATGATGCTCGGAGACCAGTATCGTACTGACTTTCCGTATAAATCAGTACTCTGCGGGTAGTGTCGTCGCTAGAGACACACTACTAATTTTGTAGTATGTCTCTAGTAGTTTATCTCTATTTAGTTTATTTCCGTTCTGAATGTAAACTAAATCGCCTACTTCGTAGTCGATTTTTTTTGACAAGTTTATCGTAGTAAATTTTGTTTTGTGCATGTATTTCTTTAGATTTTTGTAGTGCTGATTTTCTATTGTCTTCTAGATTGTTTTTGTTGTTTTCATTTAATTCGTTAGGTAAAATATTATTATCTATACCTGGTAACAGATAATTTGGTGTAAAGCCTGCGGAGCTATGTATTGTGTTATTATATTCTTTTGTGCATTCTTATGCTATTTGTGGCCAGGGCTTTTCATTATTTTCATAAATTTTGCACTTGATTCTATTTACCAATGTCTGGTTTGTTCTTTTATTTAGGCCATTCAAGAAGGCACAATCAATGGCAGTAAAAATTAATGATATAATCTTTCTTTTTGTAAATTGTTTAAATTTAGCAGGGTTTATTCCTGCATATTGGTCCGTTAAAATGATTTCTATTTTATTTTTATTTTCTACTTTTTCTAATAATTTAATAAAATCTTTTGCCACTTGTATTTTAGATGTGCCGATATATGCATACCTAGTGAAATGATCTATCAGTAAGTGCAGGTATCTCTTAGTGCTTTTTCCTTTAAAGCCTCCAATGGTATCCACAGACATGATTTCAAAAGGTTTTTCTGCTGGTCCCAGTTGAGACAGCGGAGCTTTAACATCCTACTCTTGTTTTATTTTTTATACATGTTTCGCAACTCTTGCAAACCTTTTTTATATGTTTATATATATTTTTGAAATAAATCTTATTACATAACGTTAAAATTAATTGTTTAAGGGGACCAGCCTGGGTTAAATTGAAAAAAATACACTTTCCAGTTTAATAGGTATAACAATTGTATTCATCAATTTTAATTGCTGGAACTTTTTACACTTTAACTACTTACACAATTTAAGCTAATTATTCATTATTAGGACCCAAACAGTGTTCTTTACCTCTAGTATTGTTTCATCAAAAACATTTAAAATTTTTATTTATTTGTCCACTTGCCATAGCTTTTCTCGCAATAAAGTAACTTATGTATCACCGGACCAAGTTTAAAATACTCTTCATTATCTGCACTTCAGATGTATCGGATCACTTTTCTGAAAAAAATTACATAAAAGGTTATTGTAGATACTTTTTGTCCATTTTTTTCGTGTAAAATATTAGTAATTGCCTAATAGTTTGGACAAAAAGCGTCTACAATAACTTTTATGTAATATTTTTCAGAGGGACGTAGGTGCGGACTAGGGGTGACCCCGGTACAAAGCTTTTAAAGAATTATGGAAAGAAAAAATGTCTCAAAATTCATCAAAAAATGCTCCCAATTTTTTTTAGATTTTTTAAGGACGTTTTTCGAAATTTCAATTTTGTGACTTTTCGAAAAATCAATTATTACTAATTAATTAATTAATTAATTAATTTTTTATTTTTATACGCATACGCTAATATGATAGATTCTTTACAATAATTGTAAAAGATATTTAACTAAGTACAAAATTGTTCTCACAGTAATTGACGAGTTTACTCTCTAAAGTTGAATTAGTGGAAAACCACAAATTTATTGTGACTATGCACTAATTTGAATTGTGAAAATGCTCCACTATGAATTAGTGGAAAACTACTATTTGAAATAGTGAATAAAATCTACTAATTGAAATAGTAAATATATGCACTATTAAAATAGTGAAAACTACTAATAAATTAGTGAAATGAATTTTTTTTAAATTGGGGAATCCACTAATTCAATTAGTGAAAAACAGAAAAAAATACTCATTTTATATGTATTACAAAATTGTTCGCGATTTTGCATTTTGATAAGGATAAATGGTAAGCAGTCCAATGCGGGAATGGGTAACACGAGAGGGAGAGGTGAAGCTTAATAAATTGCACACCTCAATATGTGAATGTTAAGAAAGAAGATTACTTTATTAACATCAGCTCGGGCCAGCTTCTCGTGGCAGACTAACTTACATAGCAACAGCGCAAGCGAAGAATCGCCTAGTATAGGTTCGGAGCGACACACACGGTGGGCCGCCAATTAAGTTTTACAAACTGTATATCGACAGAGCTCATTCGCGCGTCGCTGCTCTGCCGCGCCGACAGGCATTGGATTCAGGTACGCGCTTGCTCCGGCGATTTGCGCGCCTAAGGTAGCGTCGCTATGCTATCTCGCTCTCTTCCTGCTCGCCTCTCGACCAGCTCGGACGCTTCGACAACCGTTCGTCAAGACGCTTTTTTCGCCCTGCTCAGCCTCAGTATCACTCATCACCGCATCACTGCTTCATTGCATCATCGCATCGGCTCAACTCTTAGACAATCGGCTCAGCACTCAAGTACCAGCCTACGTTCAAGTATATCAAGTGAAGTGTATTTGTGGTTAAGGTACGATCATTTCAAATGTGCTCAGAATAATTTAATCATAGCTCAACTTGCATCAGTTTATTCAATTCCCCGTCCTCTGTAACTACAATGATCCATATATAAAGAAAAAAAATCTCAAACAAAAATAGTTACTGTTGCTGCTATGTTCTCCTAAGTTTCCATACGCTTTTTCTCACTTAATTTGTAGATGTACGATGAGATTTTTTTTTCCATCGTTGAACTTCAAATGCTATAAACAGTAATTTTATGTGTTCGATAAGACTCCAAACAGTAACTAAGATATATTTTTTAAATTTTGTTATTGGTAAAATCTGTTACAAATTTTTTCTGTCAATTTTCAATGCAGTTGTACAACGTAGTATTATAAACAATTTATAACTTATTTTCATTAATAATAAAATTTAAAAAATAATTGATAGAATTACTAAGACTATAAAATTTAAAGTATTACCTTCTAATATTGCAAGGGTCGGTTCATCAATGGAGAAGCTTTCCTTCAGATAATTTTTTAATCTTTCGGAGTTCAATCCTTTTATTGGCATAGTTCCTGTTTTCTATCCAATAAAATAATAAAATACTAGTGGAGAAAATCTGAAAGAAAGTAACAACATTAATAGGCTACTAGGTTAGAATTTTTTTATTCATATATATGTCTGTACATATATAGACATATATATGTCTACGTATGACTACATATGTCAGCATACATTGTCTTTAAAAATAATAATAATATAATTTTATACATACCTTTTGTTGTGTGATATAAGTTTCCAGAAAATAATTACTGCTACGTGGCACTTACTAACGACAGCGCATGAAGAAATGGAAGCCTCGCGGAGTCGTCACTGTCAGGAAAAGTTAGGCCCCAGTCTACGCACGCGCACTATCGTTTATTTTCCACTAATTTAAAAGTGGTTTTTACTAATTAAATAGTAGAACACTTTCTTACTATTTCACTTAAAATTGTATTACTTTTTATTATTTCAATTGAAATTGTACTAATTCATAGTGGGTTTACTAATTGATTAGTGGGTTTTACTAATTGATTAGCGGATTTTACTAATTGATTTGTGAAAAATCTGTTCACTAAAAAAATTAGTGGAATTTCCACTAATTCAACTTTAGAGAGTACTGATTACAACTTGATTCCTTGGGCCAAGTTCATTCAATCTCCTGTAACAGAGAAGAATAATTTATTTTAACACAATGAACTGTGTTCTATTATTTTACAGTAAATTTAGTTAAAGTTAGTTTAGTTAAACCGCGTAAAACCCGTACTCCCCGTGTGCAATAGTGTCCAAGCTATAACCTGAAAAAAATTTAAAGTGAAAAAATCGACTTGTAGTGACTGCATCTGCAAAAGTCATATACACATTAAAATACTATCAATGACTCTTACCAATCTCTCTACTGATCTCTGGTCTCACTCTATCAGATACGTATATTTAAATTAACTTTAACTAAAGGGTGTGGCCGGCTAAGAATGTCAAATGTGCCCCCATCGGTTCCGAAAAAGCAGTTATACCATTGTGTAACCAATTTTGTATTTTCAGTGTTTTGACAATATCTCAGTCAATTTTGAGGCTAGACACTTTCTATTCTTTTTTTTTTCACAATTTAAAGAAAAATAATTCCCATAACTTGAAATTATCAAAAAAATATTTGGCGAGAAATTTAAATTTTGACAGCGTTCGAAAAACTTTAAAATTCGATATTTTAAAAACGAAGACCGACACATCGCTAAAACAAAATTTGTTGTGTAGTAAAAATTACAGCTATTTAATGTATAAATAGCTGTAATTTTTTTTCCAGATTTTTATAGATGGTGGAATGAACTCAAAAAAAAAAAAAAAATAAAAACCGTTTTTTTTTGTATTTTTACCTACATTTAGGGCTTTAAATGCTCTCTGATAAATTTCATAATAAATTAAATAATATTTTTCGCTTGCTTATATGATATAAAGAGAGTAACATAAATTTCTGATTAGCTGGGAAACCCTCAATCAACTTTTACAGCGGTAAACCAAGTGGAAAAATGAATAACAATCATCCTTCAACGAGACGGATTTCATGCTTTCAATTTTTGTTCCCTAAAAATTTGTATATTTTTGCAGAAGAAATAGTCCTTATATTGTTAACATTGATTAATCACAAGTATTCTTTAGTAAGTCATATCGTTACAAGTATTCATATGTTATTTTATCGTATTAATTCTTATAGTATTAATTACACAAAAACCTTATGCTTTTAGTTTTGTTCGCCTTTAGAATAAATTTTGTTTTGCAAAACAGCTCGTGCGAAGGCGATTCTTCTCCTTTTCGTAAAGGCGAGAAGGATATTAGATCCGTTGCGCACGGCGAAGTCGGCTGGCGGATCGACTTTCGACGGTTCCCAGCGCCTTCCCGGGCCAAGCCGATTGCGCTGCAGTTTCAGATATCTTGGGAGAGCGCAGGGATAACGCGAGCGCGGCGCAAGAGCGACTCGTCTTCGTTTCGTCAAAATGTACGCAATAAGGGATGTCCGGCATAAGCGGCCGACGCTAATTCAGCAGTGCAAGTTAAGAGTGGTGCTATTTCAATCTCTTCACCGCCTGGATCAGACACCTGTCGCACTCCATTCCATTTCGCCGTTTCCGCTTCGCATACGCGCAGCTCAGCTATGAGCAGCAACCGCCGAAATCCAGCCGCGCAGTCCCGCAGCAGGTAGCAGCGTACGGGTCGGTCACCACCAGCGCCTCCGATAAGTGTAGTCGACACGGCGAGCGAACGGTGCCGGGAAAAATAACCGTAGTCAAAGACGGTCGTTGGATCCCTTTGGTTTAATTCAGGCAGAATTAAACAATTAAGAGTGAGAGTAAGGAAAGCGTTACGATGAGTGCAGTGAGAGAGTCGTGATCCGACGGCCGAGGCCGACGCACGACAGATGTGCGCGTTCAAGCCGGGAGATGTAAGAATCAGTGCCCCGCGTAACCAAGAGGGGTAGAAAGAGGAAGATGCGCAAAGAGAATATGCTTTCGGTTAATCGTTCGATTGTTGTTTGAAAGACAAAAAGGGAACGAGTCGTTCATCGTGAATCGACGGCAAATATGCGCGCTTGGGTAATCGCGCGGCCTTGCAGTGAGAATGTGAAGCGGGGAGGAAGAGTCGGGTAACGCAACGATCGTGTGACGCAGATTTTTTTTTTTTTTTATCCATGGGTTTTATCAAATTTTTCGGTTTGTGTTTTTATTATTATTCTTTTCGATGCTGCTATGTTTCGGTGAGAAGTAGCTGCAAGAGCAACGTCTACGCGTGTGCTGGTAAGCGTGTATACAAGTGCTGGAACGATCGTGCCCAGAAGGGGAATGGGGGATGACAGGAGCGACGATAGCGACCGGCCGATCACTCACGCCGAGGCCCGCGAGATTCTAGCCGACGTGAGAAGACGTGAGTAGGCTCTAAGAGCAGCCAAATGACGCATTGAAGAAATGCGCCAAATTGAGAGACCAGGCGCTGCGGAGGCTGAGTCGAAGGATGCCGAATTGGCCTTGCGATCGCAGCTGGAAGAAGAGCGAGCTGCTTGTGCGCGCTTGGTACGAGAGGTTTTGAGTCTTCGAGAAATTAGCCGTCAAACCGAGGCACCCGCCCCGCTAACCTCGGCGCAGGTCACTGCCTGGGAAGAGATCGACAAATCTTGCGTGGAAATCTCGGCGAACCCCCGCTACCGAACTGAGTCTCCGTCATGGAGGATCACCGAGGCCGTCATATCAAGCTAGCTGAAGGCATTAAAGTGCCAACTCCTCGAGATCCGGCAGCCGAGAATGCCGACCTCCCCTCTGGGACTCGACATCCATCGGCAAACAGGCGCGCATGGTTTCTGCAGGCGGGCCCATAGCCTCCACTTCCATCAAGGAAGCATTGAACGGCATTCCCAAGTTCGACGGCAATAACGTCCAACCGTTTATCCGGGTGTGTATACGCGCCATCACCTCCCTTTCGCCGTCGCATGAAAGGGACGTCTTATGGCTTGTAAGACTAAAATTTCACGACCGAGTGCGCAGCGCGGTAGAGTGCATTAACATTGGTACAATTTTTATGCCATCGGAAGCGATGCATCAGTTATAAGGGCAGCTCTCGGAATTGAAGTAGTCTCCGAACGAATCGGTGCTCGAATACAATAATCGCGCCACCGACATATGCGACGGTATCGCAGAGAAGAGGCAAAGCGACGCGGCTAGGTATATTACCGCTCATGAATTAGAATGTACAGAGTGACCCATTTTAAAGAAGCCACCCAGAAATTTTGGCCAGTTCTTTTTATGAAAATAGTTTTCACCTTGCGACTTATTTTTAAGGTCATTTGAAGGTCAAAGTGTTTTTTTTTTTAATAGGAACCCCCATTTTTGACCCCGGTTATTGGGTTATTCTTGGCATTATTATTATCATTACAAATCTTACCTTTGCCCAATAATTCGTGTGCACAGATTAAGAGAATAACGAATTTGACCCTTATCTGAACGTAGAATTTCGCGCTCTTTCCAAATCCGGGGTCAAAAATGGGGGTTCCTATTCAAAAAAACACTTTGACCTTCAAATGACCTTGAAAATAAGACTCAATGTCAAAACTGATTTCATAAAAAGATGGCCCTCATTGTTCCAAACAACTTTTGTCTGAACAACTTTTTTTTGTTCAACGCGAAGCGGCGAAAATTTCTGGGTGGTTTCTTTAAAATGGGACACCCTGTATAGAGCGAAAAATAATCGACGGTTATAGAGATGGCCTGCCACCGGAGTGGCATAGAGATGTTATGCATTTCGACGGGATGACACTAAAAGAGGCGTTCGATGTCTCGATTGCAATCGAGAAGCAACGCGAGAGCGACCGAAAGAAGCCCGGAGTTACAGAGCGCCTGCTCGGGGTGGCTATGCGACGGAGCGCGGCGAAAACCGCCATGAGAGCGCATATCAACCTTGTCCTGACGGGAGTGACCAGCAGGATCAAGGGCCTCGCAATTATGATCCCCAGCTAGGCAATGGGCCACAAGGTGGGTCGGTAAACTTTGGACCGGCGTGGCCGAACAATCAGCAACAAGCGCGGCCGCCGTATTGGGAAGGGTACGGTGGGCCAAGCGCAGCAGTTAGGCCGAGAGGCCACGGCAACAATGCGGAGAAAATCGGAATAACAGCAAAGTTGATGGCGAAATCTTCTGCTATAGCTGTCATAACTGGGGTCTACACTTCGCGCAGGAATGTCCGGATCGCCTCGGATTGCAAGATGCAAGGGTAAATCCCGGACAGGGAAACGGGCGCACCGCTCCCGTGACAGACGCCGCCGGAGCGTCGCAGCCAGGGTGTCCAGCGCAGTAGCCGATTGGGGAGATCGTCCGGCAGCAAAACCAATAATTTATGCCTTGCGCGTAAATCAAGGAGACACGGTTCCGGCCGTTCACGTCGAATCGAGAGATTGTCACCATGGTATGATCGACGCTATGATCGATTCGGGAGCGCTGCCGAATGTGAACAAGATCACGGCGCTAAGAGAAGAGTTTGCGATAAATGGGAATACGGCCGGCGGCTGCGTCATTAGTAATAACGACGGACACGCGGCGTTAAATGTGCGAAACAAGGGCGGGCTTACATCTTTGGTGCGGGGGATGTGATGTCCCAAGCGACACCGCTCACCCTCGATTCACGCCAATTTGCGTGGTTTTAGGATTGCCATGATTGTGTCGCGGTTCGTGATATACGTTTTTTGCCTCCATTACTTGTGACTACCAAAGTTAATAAAAAGGTTTCTACCAGTGCAAGTTAAGTGTGGTGCTATTTCCATCTCTTCACCGCCTGGATCAGACACCTGTCACACTCCATCCCATTTGGCCGTTTCCGCTCCGCGTAAGCGCAGCCCATCAGTGAGCAGCAGCCGTCGAAATACAGCCGCACATCCCCGCAGCAGGTAGCAGCGTACGCGTCGGTCACCACCAGCACCTCCGATAAGTGACGGAGACACGGCGAGCGAACGGTGCCAGGGAAAAACCGTAGAAAATGACGGGCATTGGATCCCGTTGGTTTAATTCAGGCAAGTGGCTTGAATCGAATGCCACGCGCGCGAAAAGTTTGTGTCTTAACCGCTCGGAACGAAACACAAAAGTCTTTAATGTTTTAAAGAAATTTTTTCTTCGACTCCATTTCCCACTTTCTCATTTTCTATACAAATTATATTTAAAGGATACTTTTTGCCCGCATATTTCATTTAATAAATAAATAAAAAATAAATAAATAAATATTAATTAAACCTATAACGGACATCGGTACCATACCATACTTCGTAGCAATATCGTCGAAATATTTAGCAATATTTGGCAAATATTGGACCAATATTCCTTAGGTAGAAAGGAAGTTAATTATTATCTACATAAAATATTTCTATGTGAATAAACTTTTCTATATTCATTATCGAAAATAAAAAATATAAAAATATTAAAATGAAATTGGTAAAAATGTTTTTTAAAATTTACATTTTTTTTCCATAGATAATGATATGACGATCATTTTAATATCCGAAGCTAAAATGTTGTATAGAGACAAAAAGTTTTACATTACCTTTTGAGTGGTACTAGAGCCTTTAAACCAAATAATTACATGTTGTAACGGGGTGATTGCTATTTATTTGTCTCGTGGAGGAGACTATTTTCTCCACGAAACAGGTGCAATGGGGCACACCAGTGCCCCGCGAGGTCTTACCTCGAGGTGCGCGCGAGCACCGGACGGCGAACACACGTCGCCGCGGCCCGAATACAACGCGAGAGTACACCTGTACTCTCGCTTATTATACTCGCGTGCTGGAATGCGAGCGCGCCCCTCGCGCTCGCGTAGCTGTCGTCCTCCTGGACAACTGATGCCGACGGCCAGCTCTACGGAAGAGTGGCGGTATCTGGAGGTTAGGTTAGAGATGGTGTGTCGAGTAGTCCCGCGGACTACACGAAATAACGACACGAACAAGCAAAATGCAAGTCGGAGGCCTTTATTGCCTCCGTAAATAAAATTAAAATTGCCTGCGTCCCGGGGAAGTTAGTAAAAATCGGGCGCGCGAGCCGAATGCTCCGAACGCGTCCGAGTATAGCCGATCGGAGCCGCGCGCAAAGGCAAACGCGCGCTCCTACAAATTCTCGGCTGCTCCGAGAATTTGCCGGCTGACCGCGCGACCCGCGATCGGTGGTGTTTACGCAGAGCGATGAATTTGTTCCGCGTAAACAAACTGTTGTGTCTGGTAGCAGGCCGCTTGCCTACTCCGTACGTTACGCACACGTGCACACACGAAGATACGGGCCGCTTGCCTGTTCCACGCGACACGCGATGAATTCGACCTCGAGCTCGTGCTCGAGGTCCCGATGTTCCGCTACGTTGCGGCTCGTCTGCGAGAGCCGCGACTCTTACCGCACGAGAGTCCGCGAACGCGATCCGCCGGAGAGAGAGAGAGAGAGAGAGAGAGCAAAGGAAACTATTTCGTGCGCGCGTCTGACAACGCTTTGTCCTCGAGTCGAGACGCTCTCCGCCGGGTACGCGCCCGCACTCGCAACAAAGTAGTCGGGCAGTACTCACAGTTTTTGCAGCCGCTCGCAAGTCGTGGGCTGCCCGCTCGAATCTCGCACGTCCTTTTCGTCCTCCAATTCGTCCTTGCTTGTGGCACAGGTCGCTCCGCTTCGTAGAAACGGTTGCGATGACGGCTCGAGAGAATCTCTCGAACTTCCAACATGGCTGCCGCTCCCGCGCGCCACGGCCTAGCCTCACCTCGTCGCGCTCGCTCGCGCCAGCTCGCAACGACGCGTAGGTATACCGCAGTACCTCGCGTCACACCCTCCTCCCAGACGCCGTTAAACTACGACTTTACGGCTTCTGCTACTCTTTGCGAGCCAAACCTCGGTAGAATAGGGAGTGAAGGATAGGATGGCGTAAATGATTTTGACACGAACTACATCTTTGTTCTGAAAATCAAGGGCACGAAGCCTTTATTGGCCCCCTTACTACAGTGGGTGAAGCAGGACTCGACGCGTGTGTTGCCTCCTGGTACTTTCTCTGCTTGATGTATCACCCGTGCCGATCTCGCTTCGGGCATTGATTCGCGCGGAGCATGCCTGGCTCCGCGCAAACTGAGCAGAAAAATCGGCCCGGGTATTGCTCGCAGAGCTCCCGGCGCCGATTCTCCTTGGCTTTGGCCTCCATGCGGGCGCCAAGTTATCTATCGGCGAGCTCTGATTGGTCACTTACGATCATTAATTACAATTACTATAATTAAAATAAATTATTTTCTCTATTTTTCCCGTGTTCAGCTCGCAAAGCTGAATCCAACCATATATATATTATACCTATGTTACATATACACTGTATAGATAAGAAATAAGGGGAAAAATGAAAAAAATTAATAACTGTACAAAACGTAAACAGTAAATGATATATAAAGAATTTTTAACTCGTTGTAAAACAACTTTATACTTAATTATAATAGTTACAACTTTATACTTAATTAGTTACTTCGCGTGCCAGTTTTATTGGCAAACGAACAGCCAGATGGAAAGTCCCTCCACCACTGTCTACGATGCGTTTAGACAGTTTTTTTTTCTGCCGAAGCATTTTAATATTCCAGGTGAAGATACCTAGGGCCAAGATATTTCTGCAGATGAGCACCGAAGTGATCAAGGTACCGATCGCCGTCGTCATCTGAGGCACGCCGTTGCTGGGATAACAGCCAGGGGCAACGGAGTGTCCAGTTCGTCAAAAGATGAGTATTGCCTCCCAATTAATTTCCTCAATTTTAGCCTGCAAAATTTAGCCTGAAGACAGTGCTGCCGAGCCGCATGAAAATAGGAAAATTCCATCAGCGAGTTAAACTCGCTATGGCTCGGTGTCGCATGTTTACTTGAGCCAGCACTTACCTCCCCTATTTTTCAGGATGACAGACGAGGGATGAGGAGGCAAGAGACGAGGTGTTTTCACCTTTACACTGGCCCTCCAGGCTCCTCGACGAGACGATGAGCGTCGATACCTTGGCCTCACCGAGGGGAGCTGCGCTCTGCGACTTTTCGACTGGCTGACCTACTGGGAGGATCTCCAGGAGCAATTTCCGCGCCGCGATGTTTTATTTTAAAGTCCAATTTGATTTAATTTGTTAATTTGTTCCGTGGCCGACCCACGTATTTTATTCTTTTTGTCGTTCGCTTAACTTCGTTCAGGCCCCGTGGCCGAGCAAAATCACATGATACACTCGGCAGCTACAAAACGGCAAGATAAGGTGGCGACAAATTCTTGCGAAAGATAAGTGGTCTTGTTCGTCTACGTATTGTTATTCTTTTTGCAACGCCTTTATGCGCCTATTTTATAATTATTTAGAGTCGCCGCGTATTTGGTGGAGTTAATTTAATTCTGAAATCTCTAATCTGTAAATCTGTAAATCTGTAAATCTGTAATCTCAGTTATAATTCTGCTTAGTTAAATTCTGCATATAAATCTGTAATCTCAGTTATAATTTTGTTTAGTTAAATTCTGAATAATTGATTGAATTGTATAAAATAAATTGATTTTGAGTTGAAATTTGTAATTACCTATTTGGAAGGCCGCGCGTCTTATGTCACTGGCCAAATAAAGGCATGTCTTTAGATCTAAGTCTGTTCAATTTGATTTATTTTTGTGTATTACTTTTATTGTATGGTCCGCAACCTCTGGCAGCTCTGCCGTTCTCGACCTCACGACTCTCCGCTGAGTAGCCGGAAGCGAGAGTCAGAAACGTTACAGAGTAAATCTTTTTGCGAGAGGCACTGGTTGCAAATATCTTATATTACAGTGCCTGGCGCCCTATCCCTCTTAAATTGGGATGTTAGAACTTTTTGATTGGTCCGCGTGGGTACTTTCATCCGTGGATCCCCAATTAACCATATTTTTATTTTGCGCGTATTGTGAGCGCATCTTGTGCGTGCAGCCCGTCGTCCCTATATACGCGGCCGATTGCCTGTTACATAATTTATATCAGTATTGCAGTAAGTTCATTGTAAACCATTTTGCATATATTAAAATTACTAAAATATTAAGAAAATATCGGTTGTGCAAAGCGTAAAAATCAGCTATTTTACCGCATATGATGGTAGATTCATAAATTTTTATTGACATAGAAAATTAATACTTTTTTATTTTTGTATTATGTATATATTCTTTGATTTATCCACCTACAGCCTCAGTGGCCTAGTAAGTGCTTCATTCAAAACGCACGTAAACGATTATAGACGTTGCATAGACCGATCACCCATCCAAATCGACTAGAAACAATGGTAAGACAATAAGGAGGTCCGGATAAGGTGACTTAGAGTTCGGATCAAAATCTTATCAGGTGCCTAACAGGGTCCTGATAATATAATAGAGCTTTCTATAAAACATAGAACCTGATTGAGTTGACTGACTAAGTTTTATTAGAAATCTAAAATTAAGGAAGTTGCGTGCATTTGCTTTTGCTTTTTTCGTTTTTCACTTTTTTTGCTTTTTAAAGAAATGTGTAAAAAAAGTTATCCATATACATCTTAATTGTGTTTCAGACTTCAATAAGTCAAATATTCTTTAAAATAATAAAAAGGCGATCCGTAAGCTAGTTTTTAAGTAATCGTAACAGCCACCTCCCGAGCGACCGGGGCTTGAAGAAAATACAGCGTTGAATTCGAGCCTCTTTCTTGAATCAAAGCCGGAGATGTGACGCCCGTATTTTCCGTAGAATTTTCTTCGCTGAGCCAGACGCATTATTTGTTTGCCATATCTGCGCGACTGGATCTCGGCGCCTCCTGGCGGTTACTTACTGCGAGTATGTGGAGGGACAGGAAACGGGTGAAATGCAGAACGAGTAGACAAGGAAAGAAAAAGAGGTTCTTTGAAAATCTTTTGTTTACGTGATCCTTGCTGAAACAAAACAAAAATTAACAGTCGCGAGCCAAGCCACGCAAAAAAAAAACGCTATTGTTCCGATCGCTATGACTTTGTCAAAGCGCTTGATTGCACTGGCCAATGAATGAAGAATCCCTTAAGTAAAGATTCAAAGCATTTGCTGCTGGATGGAAAGGTCACAAGAAGTCGAAATCGCTTCCTGACTCATGTATTGAACTTATGTTTCGATACAATGTGTGCAATATCCAAATTAATTATCTGAAAATTTGATGAAATTAGTAATTTTTATATACTCTTAGGAGAAAATCTAGATTCTAATGCAAACAATGTGTCCAAAATAACGAGGCCCAAAAAAAATTTTTTATAAATACTGAAGATTACATTTATAGTAAAATTCAACGGGGAATCTAATGTTTACCTTGGATATGACCTTGAGCTTGACCATTGTTACGTCCAGGATAAGGAATATAGGCTAAATTTATTCGGAAAAACAAATAAACATGGTTCACACAATTTCAAAGGTTATAAATTTTTCTTTATCCCCTGGTCGAAAGTACGCACTTTCGCCACTGATTTCAATGGCGAAAGATATTCTTTTATTCATTATACATATACAGGGTGATTCATTTTAATTGCCCCAGGCAAATATCTCGAAAAGTACGGGAGATGGAAAAAAAACGTTAAATGTAAAAGTTATAGGGTTCAGAGGGGGAAATTGGTATTTAAAGTTTTTCTCAACCTTGCTTTTTTCAAGATATTGGCCTACGAATTGTGTAGACAGCTTGATTTGACCTAGATGCGACTGCAGAGGTCAACTGGACCCCATGCCATAATATCATGTTTGAATGTAAAATTTTCCGCTTTTTTAATTTCCGAGGTCAAAAGTTGGTGTTCCTATTTAAAAAAACTACTTTGACTTTGAAATGACCTTGAAACTTGACCCCAAGGTCATGGTAAAGGTCACCATTGGATTTCCTCCTCTGAACCCTACAACTTTTACATTTAACGTTTTTTTCCATCTCCTGTACTTTTCGAGATATTTGCCTGGGGCAATTAAAATGAATCACCCTGTATAATCGAGCTTTCGCCACTGATAGCAGTTTTCGCCACGCATGCTTTGAGTTAGTAGCTAGGCAACTGTAGATATTGTTAAAATAAACGTTTTGGAGGCTTTGTTTACGTTTTGAAAGATAGCGCGGTTGAGGTTTTGTTTATATTTTGCGAATATAGCGCGTTTTAAAAATCTGAGTGACGTCGCAATTGTGCACTATATAGATACAGTACGTCATAGTTACATCACTGTTATTAAACATTTATATCTTTGTTAGTAAAAATTTGAATGAAAAACGGAAAAATAGTTATCTATTATTTTTTATCATTCTATGTAATGAAATTATACTCTTGATTTTTTCGATGCCCCCCCCCCCCCCCGACTAGCAGCACTCGCTAGCGTACCGCAAATGTCGGGGCGGGCATCGAAATAAATTTACTCAAGCTAAAAAAAATAATTTTTTTCAAATACAAATTTTGAATCGAAACTTAGCGTACTTTCGACCGGGTATAAAGAAAAATAGTATACAGTACATGAGACGAACGTTGAAGGCCCGCCAAGTTGACTGGCGTCAACTTCACGCGGTGGCGGAACTTTAGCTTTCGTCTCTTGTACAGTAATGTACTATTAATGGTTAAAAACTTTAAGTGGAATTACAATGATTATACAATTTTTAAACGCAAGACGTGATGTTCTAAAGTTTACTCTTTTAAAAATTAAGTCATGTACCTCGCATTAAAAGAGATGCGTAGATTCTTGGATGCGGCGGGTCGGGTCGGCTGGTCACGGCAGGTAGCTACACTCCCGCTGTCACTCGTTGCTCCGGGATGAAGGTGTCGAAGCTCGCTCGCTTCCTCGCTTTCTCTCTCTCTCTCTGAGTTGACGTTAGACAGCAGCTTCCCTTGGTTGCGTCGGTGGATCAGTCGCCTAGCCCGGTGTTGGAGTCTCTGCTGCTATCCTTGTCCCTCCAATGTTGTAGAATAAGTCGTTGCTCTTGCTCTGCGTTTTCCCGGCAGGGTGATCGGCGTGTAAAATTTCAAGTCCACAGCGGGCGGTCTCTCGTACTCTCAGCGATGCTCGGAGAGGCTCGTCCCTTTGCCGACTGGTAGATACGACTGGCGTGGACGACAATTACTCGTTGTATAGACTCAATACGACTGAACGATGCTTGCCCTTAGACCGGGGTTTTTATACTCTTTAATCCCCTCCATGGATTTCCGGTGGGGTGCATTCCTTTGCTCAATCTTGAGAAAATTCGGCTACTTAATTCAAATGATCGTTTCCTGTCAGAAATTCGGACATGAATAATAATGTGGTTTTGCGCTGGTATGTGATCTGTTCTTAGGGCTCATTCCCTAGGAAAGGTGTCTGCGCGCAATGTTTCTCTATTTCCTGTCTTGAATATTGAGTAGCATTCGAATATAAATCATTTTTATGTGCCGAAAACTTAATTATTCGGTGTCTTATTTCAGTAATAAAATTCCTCCGTGATTTACTTCTAGAGTCTATTTCGTGAGAAAAACGAGTGTGCTCTGTGTGTTTCCATCTTCTGTTTTGAATATTGATTAGCTTCCGTTTACGAATTATCTCCAAATATTTCCTTTAATATATCGACGTATCGTTGGGAAACCTTCTTCATCTCTTTTATTGCCTTCATTTGTATTCTTTTTAAATTTCACACTTCCTTACAGGTGTACATAGAAATTTTGTTATGCCGTAAAAAGAATCATGTTTACCATTTTTATTCATTATTGGCTTCTTATTATTCTGTACTTTTTTCCCTCATTTCTCCACTTGTTATTATTCTACACTTATTTCTTTTTACGACGTAACACCATGAAAGTCATTTCGCGATCAACATTTTTTTTCTAATGGGAATCCCTATTTCTGACAACGACAATCAATAAAGCGAAAAATTCTAAGCCAAAAATGTACTCGGGTCATAAGTCGAGGATGAACTTGAAGTTCATTTCAAGGTCATTTAAACTTAATGCCGGTCTAACGTTGTGTAAGGCTTTTATCCTTTAAGAGAACGCTTCTTTAGTCATTTTTCACGAGGATTTCAATGGTGACCTTGGCATCATCCTTTAGAGTTCTGTAAAGGTCAAATTTTTTTACATTTAGTCTTTCGCAGGAACAACAACATGAACTTAGTAATATCTGTTCCCTTTTGGGTATTTGATTTACATAAGTCCCCTCGCCTCTTACGATCGGCGTGCTTGATTTACGTGAGTCTCGAAATGACGTTCAAGTCAAGCTTATGCTCAAATCAAACGTTAACATTGGATTTCTCGTTGAAATTTACTACAAGTGCGAATTTCAGTATTTATACAAATATTGTAAGTTTGGGTGCCGTTACTTTTTGGACACCCTGTATATCTATTTTAATCGATAGATTTTTCCTATGCTATTTTTTTAAGATCATTTCGTTAGGAACAATGACTGAAATATATTATTTAGCCATTATATATTTGTGTAGAATTATTCTTACAACTTAACTGTACTACGTTTTCCCAGTGGGTAGTTTCACATGAAGATCAGTTAGTAGCCGATAAATTATTTGCTCAAGCTGATAAGGACATGGATGGTTTCGTATCAGGGATTGAAATAAAAGATATTTTTATTCAAAGTGGACTTCCTCAATCAATACTTGCGCATATCTGGTATGTAATATTTTATTTTTTATACACTGTTTATGGAATTAATAGTTATATCTGAATATAAATTATGACTTGAAGGAACCTTTGCGATGTGTCTCACACTGGAAAGTTAAATAATGAACAGTTTGCATTATCAATGTGGTTTTTAAAACAGAAATTAAATGGATCTGAATTACCAAATAAGTTATTGGCTAACATGTTTCCACCATCTTTAAAAAAGAAGACTTCTGAAAATTTGCAAGTAAGTTATAATTACTATAATCTTCGAAATAATATATCGAAAGACTCACTTAGTTTGCATCATGAAGCACTCGCAAATTCACATACATACAGGGTGTCCAAAAAGTTCCGGGCCGCCCCAGTAAGTCTCAAGATATAAATATTTCTGAAGAGATTAAGGCTATTCCTACAGTAACTTTGAACGAGAAATCCGATGGTGTCCTTGGATTTGAACTTGAGCTGACTTTGAAGGTTATTGCAAGGTCAATTTTGTTTTTTTTTTTTAAATGAAAACCCTTATTTTTGTCACCGACCGTCGATAGAGCGGTATATTTTACATTCAGATACGTACTTAGATCGCAGAAAAAGTTTGACCTTGAGGGTTACTCCAAGGTCATTTACTCCCAACAAGATTTTGAGATACCTTTAAATATTTTTTCGATCGGTAAAGTTTTTATTTTTGTAGTTTTGAACGAGGCGTAGCAATCTTTAACTTGATCTCCGACTCTAACTTTACTCAATCTTGTAGATCACTTGACCTAACACCTGGAGTTATCTCAAAGATCGAGTGTACAGATCCAAACCTCAAAATTTAGAAGACCTATAATAAAGAATAATTGATGAATGCGCTTTAATTCCTACCCAAATCATCCAAAATGCGATTAATGTCGGGAAGTGGATTGCATCATTTTTGACATTTACGAAAAATATCTTGTGCATTCTATAGCGAAACTAATTGTGAGAGGTAAGGAGACTCACTCTAATCAAGCGCCCCAAAAAGTAAGAGGCAAGTGGACGTAAGCTAATTAAGCACGCCAAAGAAAACAAATCTTCCTACGTCCACGTCGTTGTTTCGATACCAGTGATTATCATGTACAAGTCTTAACTATAACTTGTACACAGTTGACATATCCACTGAAATAATGAAGATATATTTTGCAGCATTTAGTTTTACACAGTACAGTTTTACACATACTATGTTTTCCAACGGTGGTTAAACAATATTTGTAAAACATAACTGTGTAAACAATTATATCAGTAGTGGCAAATTGAGGGGTGTGCATTATGGATGTGTAAAATATTAAATATAATATGTAAACGTAATTAACCATTTTATTTATGTGTGTATACTGTAAGTGTGTCTTTAGAGGCCCGGCATTTAAATTAAGATAGGCATTCCCTTAAGCTCCAATTGTCATTTTTATGAATTATACCATGATAAATAATGCCACGTTTCTTGTGGATTATCTTTGTTGTACAGATGGAGTTATTCCGACTGTAAACGAAATAGGAGAAAAAAATATTTTCGGTCTTTAAGACACTTCTTAGAAAATCAATTTTAAAGACCTCTTTGGTCAGTTAACGCAATTTTCAATTTACAATAGAACAATTATCACCCATTAGGTTGTAAAATGAAAAAAAAATATTTATCCCTATACCCGTTGTGTGAATAATCGGACGGCTACCATTTTCGGTAAATTTTCTATCGATGCCATGTAGAGTTCATTGCGAGCAACTACTTCGGGTAAATCGTTGATTGGATAATAATAAATGGAATAATACACTTAATAAATAAATAAACGGATAAATAACATTTATTACTAGTACACTAAACTTAATAAAAAATGGAGTCGTCAACATAATATCGCTTGAATAAAATTATTCTAACATTACTCGCAATGAGGCCTCATTCGCTCACACACTCACCCACGTGGCGCGCTCTTCCCCCGGGAGTCGGGCACTGATCTTCGGATCTGGGTCGTAGGCAAAATTCCGTCGGAGGCTACTTCCCCAGTTCGGCGAGCAGATATTGCCTTAGGATTTTTCTGACGTCTGGATTTTCGACACCGGGCTTGCCGCGTTTGGGGCGGCGGAATCGCCACTGGAGGTTGCCTGGTGATCGGGCGTAGGCAAAGGGCCTTTTTCGCGCTTGTCCCTGTGATACTCGCAACGGGTTCGTTAACCCGCGGTTCCAGCGACGATCAGGGCGGTCGGCGTCGGTGAAAATAGATCAAGCTTATAAATATTGTTGAAAGATCCAGCTTTGTTGATTGAGAGAACTATTATTCGCAAGTTTGCGATATTTACTACTTACCGGCTCATCTCCTGCCTTTGCCACTGAGTCCCGGTCCTCCTTTAATGGCAACGCGGGACTCCTCCTACGTTGCTCGGTACAAGTTAAACAAAAAATAATATTCATCTAAGGTAGCGATCTGCGAAGTTGAGTCATACCTAATAGTCCAAATATAACATTTTCAATGTTGTAAATTATAGTAATATTATTTATTTTTAATACACCTTTTATTAATGATTTTATTTTTAAGTTATAGAGGTATTTTGTCCCCTCGATTCTTATATCACTGTTAAATCTTCAAATATATTGAATTACATTTTAAGATGTAATGATTAGAATTATAGATAAAAATCATCTACGTACAGGAGAACCTCGAAAGTTTACAATTTTTGAGCTATAAAAATGGTCTTTAATTTCAAGATCAGGTAATTCCTTCTTGCGCCAAATCAAATCGTGTTCCAACATTTTAATGTAACCACTTCAACCTTTAATTTTCTATCACTTTTCAAAACTGTCTCTTCTATTCTCGAAGTAGATGTTGCGTTATTTTTGTTGCGGTAAGTATTTGTGAATTAAGATTATACATCAGGAATAACGTGCGGAGAATTTACGGTTAAAATTTCGAGTAGCTCTTCTGCAGCTTCAATTTACAGTAAATTACCTGCAACTACGGGACTATTAAGCGGTAAATCAGGCAAATCTCGAGGAATAATAATGTCTGATAAATTTTCTACAGCTAAAACGTTTAAAAATTTATTAAAATTTTATTTTTAATTTAATTTTGACTCGACATTAATCGTATATTATATTTAAAGAGTTGTGTGCCGAATATCAGATAAAATGCAGCTACAATTGCAACTACATCCGAGTGAACTAAAGTGCAAAAAAATGCCTTTCTATGCATTTTTTCTAAATTTATAATTTTTACATTTAAAAATACTTATTTTTTATTAAAAATCTCTAATAAAAAATTTTAATCGTGTATCAAAAACGTTGAATCAACCTTTCAAGCGTCAGTGAGAGAGAATAAAATGCTAGTTTATATTATTTACGCGAACTTAAGCAAAGCCGGAAAGTTGCGATAAATTTAAATTAAATTCTTGTGAATTTTTTCAGAATTTTCGGAGCAATTTTTTGATTTTTCAAAAATTTGCCATATCCAAAAATCCAAAAGTCGCTCCGAAAAGTCTGAAAAAATTCACCCGACTTCTCTGATGAATTCTAACAATTTTTTGTTCTATAAACTTTTTTCGTTAAGTCGATCCTGATCGGGAAAAAAAATCACGAACCTTTCTTGATAAGTTTGGTGGAAAAGGGGTTGTTTGGATGACCGCTATTTTTGATTTCGGTATTGCCACTGTTTTACAATAAGGTATATATGCCATTGACCAAATATATACGTGTTAGACGTACGAGCGAACCCTCTTTCCATTCGAAAATTTGGGTCAAACGAAGTTTTTTTTTTCAAAAATTCACGTTTTTTTGCAAATAATTGTTTATAACTTTTTATTGTTGAATTTTTCGACAAATCTAATACCGGATTCTGAAAGTACATAAAATTTTACGTTAAAAATGGAATCTCGAGAATTTCTTGAACCATTTTAAGTTAGTGTTACACACCACTGAAAATATTGTCGAAAAATGGTCAAGTTGGGCGTTAAAGGGTTAATAAGAATCTTATATCATATTAAAACGCTTGTTTGTATTATATTCCAAGTGAAACGTAGCGAATTTCGTTATTGCTGAACATATATATGTATACAGAAAATATGACAACTTAATAAAATTTTTGAAATTATTAAAATAAATTGAAGAAAAACATTTAATAACTTTATTAATATTAAATAATATTTTTTATACGTCGCCGAAAAGTCTTCCATGGCCAAGATTCACTTTCGCACAAATATGTAACCGTATTTTTATTCACGAGAGACATAAAGCGCGTGTAAACATGCGTATTTGAAGTTAGAGTAGAAAAAAATTGTTAGCGAATTATCCTTTATAAATCTCACGCGACTACGGTTATGAGTTGAGCTCATGCGCGCGTCGCTTCCCTGGACCGTCGGGATCATACGCGCGCGCTCAGGAGACTCCGCGCGCCAAGATAGCGTATAAAAGTGATTATATAAAGTGTATGCAAAAATAATATACAATTAAAAAAATTATACATAATGTATACAGAATGAGTAGGAATTATATTAATAATGAATTATGAAAATACATATTATATAAACGTGATTATACAGGGTGTCAATTAAGTCACGGGACGGCTGAATATTTTCAGAGGTAAAGTAATTCTGATAAAGGTGAAGATCATTTCTTAAGTAACTTTCAACGAGGAATCTAATGGTGACATTCACTTTGACCTTGGACTTGACCTTGAAGGTTATTTCAAGGTCAACTGTTTTTTTTTAAATAGGAACCCCCATTTTTAAGACTGGTAATCGATAGAGCGGGAAATTTTACATTCAGATACGTAATTAAGTCAGAGCTAGTGTTTGAACTTGAGGGTTACTCCAAGGTTATTTACACTCCAGCAAGGTTCTTAGATACCTCTGAATATTTTTGCAAGCGGTAAAGCTATTCCTCGTGTAACTTTCAACGAGGAACTCAATGGTGACCTTATACTTGACCTTGGACGTGACCTTCAAGGTTATTTCAAGGACACCTATTGTTTTTAATGGAAATCTTCATTTTTTACACTGGCAATCGATAGAGTGGGAAATTTCATTTCGAAAATAGTATTTGACGTAATTTTTAGAAGGTCAAATCAAGGTCAATTTTGGATAAACTGTCAAAATATTGTCGTATTCAAACTTTAGAGGATTTATGAAAGACTAAATGTTTGAAAAAGTTTTGAAACCAACAACATCGACCACCTTGACTTTGAGATCAGCTTTGCACATTATTTGAAAGTTCAAGCATTTTTTAAATTAATAACCTTACTATCGCCCTTATTCTTAGCGTTACCCAGAAACAACGACTCAACGGCTGATCTCAAAGTCAAGGTGGTCAATGTTGTTGGTTTCACAACTTTTGAAATGAAATTGCCCACTCTATCGATTGCCAGTGTAAAAAATGAAGATTTCCATTAAAAACAATAGGTGTCCTTGAAATAACCTTGAAGGTGACGTCCAAGGTCAAGTATAAGGTCACCATTGAGTTCCTCGTTGAAAGTTACTCGAGGAATAGCTTTACCGCTTGCAAAAATATTCAGAGGTATCTAAGAACCTTGCTGGAGTGTAAATAACCTTGAAGTAACCCTCAAGTTCAAACACTAGCTCTGACTTAATTACGTATCTGAATGTAAAATTTCCCGCTCTATCGATTACCAGTCTTAAAAATGGGGGTTCCTATTTAAAACAAAACAGTTGACCTTGAAATAACCTTCAAGGTCAAGTCCAAGGTCAAAGTGAATGTCACCATTATATTCCTCGTTGAAAGTTACTTAAGAAATGACCTTGACCTTTATCAGAATTACTTTACCTCTGAAAATATTCAGCCGTCCCGGGACTTAATTGACACCCTGTATATAACTTATGCAAAGATAATATATAATATACAATTAATTGTCAATGGCAGTTATACTGCTCATTCTTTGTCTTGCTGCTGAAATTTAAACCAGTTCTGAATAAATACATTTACAAATGCCAACGCATAATTTTACCTTCAATACGTGCTACTGGAACTATGTATATACAATAAGTTTCAATTACGTGTACAATATACTTAGTTAAATAAATGTATAAGTTAGCATTTTTAATACTATTTCTTGGATCATAACATTTAACAAATTATCGCGTGAGAGCAAATTTTGATCTTTGTATAAATAAAAAGCTCAAAATAGTACCAAAATATGTTTCATTGTTTTTTGTTTCTTATAAATTATAGATGTATATATTTCTTTCCCTATTTTGATTTTGGTATAAATAAGAATACCTTCTATTTGTAAATTCTGGTCGATGAAAAATTGATGAAGGACTTCTAAATCATTTTCATCCAATCTTTTTTTCACTGGTTTTCCCAAACATCTAATTTCAACGATGTTACTAATATTTTCATTATTGCGCAATGACAATCTTTGTTCGAGCACTTTATGCGCATTAAATATTAACATGGTGTTAATTATTTCCATTTCAATTTTATTTGGCCCATGAATGAACTTTTTTAC
This sequence comes from Sycophila sp. Sp_5, assembly GCA_018906775.1. Taxonomy (NCBI): domain Eukaryota; kingdom Metazoa; phylum Arthropoda; class Insecta; order Hymenoptera; family Eurytomidae; genus Sycophila; species Sycophila sp. Sp_5. The sequence goes on along the minus strand of JACCID010000265.1, from coordinate 54,289 downwards.
TTGTCCATTGCCATTTTTAAAAGGAAAAGCAGACCATGTCCAAATAGGACCCCATCTTCTTACACTTTGAACAATATGTTTTGCTTGATGAACATTAAAAGAACATTTTTTCTGGCCATACAAATTTTGAACATCATCAGCAAATTTTTTAAAAGATTTTCGGCAATATAAAGTTCTTGAATGTGATTTTTTGTTTGAAATAATATTGTAGTTGCTTGTACCAGAAATAAAAAGTAATAATAAAAATTTGTTTTTAATTTATCTCGTAATAAAATTGGAAAGTAAAGAGTTAAACATTCATACAGACATAATCAAGAGGAAGAATTCTTAAAAGTTCTACGTTTATTTCATCTCTGAATGATTTTTTAATAAAGTAAGGAGCATTCTAAAAGATCCCAATAAAATTGCGTGCATATAATTCATGCGTTCGCATTATTGGTATCTCCTCTGTTTTTGGATAAATCACCGTAGATCCAGAACCTGTTTTGCAAGATTCCCTTGGGTGCTCACAAAATATACATCCAAACGCTCCATTATATTGCATTATTTTAAACTAAAGATCTTGCAGGCGCATCAAGAGTTGCAATGGGAGCAATAACTTTGCTGCATTTATTGCATTATCATGTAAATTTTGTAAAGTTTTAGTAAAAGATCTTAAAAAAGCGGTCTTGTTTGTTTTTTCTCTACTATAATAAACGCCTCATGCAAATTGAAAATTTTGTCTATTTTCAGGAGGAATGTTTAAAATTCCTGCTTGCACCAACCAAACTTGACCGTTATAGTTATTTGTTACAGGCAACCCATTTGCATACCATAACAAAATCAAATCATTATTGCCTTTGACAATATTTTCTTTTAATTTAGAATATTCAGTTCCAGAATATACATCACATATAAAGGGAGGGTCATTATTTTGATTTTCTTTTTGTAAATGAATTAAGTAATTCAGATTACGAATTTTAAAAGCATCTTTTACTAATGATTTGAGATTATATTCTGTAAAAAGACCATTTAATTTATTACTTTCATAATTAGGACCAATATGAACATTAGGAATCGCATTACATTCTCCTAAATAATGACTGTTGTGACGTTGCAATTACTCATACCCTCGATCCAAGTCCCCTAAGCCACGTCGACAAAGGCTAAGCGCTCTGGTCTTTGTTTTGTTACTGCGGAACGCACTACGCGTTCCCTGGGCGCCAGGCACGGAAGGTGCCAGCCAGAGTACAATATCTCGCACTTTATGAACACCACGCTCGGCTAGCGGCGGTGCGTGGATTGCACGCCCGAAGGATGCCTGTTAGACTCAGGGTGGCGGGAAAAACCACCCTAACGAGGGAAATCACACAATAAACACTCACCAAATAAATAGGACACAATGATTAAATTATGTATGCGCTTTAATGTGGCTTATCGAAATACAAGGGTGTCAGTGTTCCACTTCGCGAAGCTCGCCAACGCCGATATCTCCCGAATAAACCGAATACCGTGACTCTACTCTACTACGCGCCTTGACGAGTCTTTTGCACCTCTTACGCGTCCCGACCCGTCGGTTGTACGGCACTCCGCCTCACCTCTCACCTCGATGGCGTCGTTCGTCCTGCGGCCTTCCTCGTCGGTCCACTCACCGTCTTGACTAAGCAGTTCCTCTCGACTCCTCACGAACTCGACGCTTTCGCTGATGACAATTTCCACGGCTTCTACACACGAGATAGCTACTACAACTATAATTCCTGACGACAAAGAGCACACGACGCAAAGACTACGGCTACGATGTAGCACGAACTAGGTCCGGACAACGAGAGTCGCCTTCAACAATGGCGACAACCGAGTCCCCCGTGGCGTCACTTGCGTTCTCACTCTCTCCTGCGCAATTACAACGATCATCTTTGTCTAGCCCTTGATTAGGCTAAATAGGCATAAGGTGTTGCGCCGGTCCCTCTTCTCCAGGAGGATCAACTATGGTTTTCCCGATCGCGATCGCCATGTTAACGCTCCGCGCGCCCTCTCGCCGATCGCGCAGTACATGCTAAATGGCGGAGGTCGCTTGTCTCGCCTAAGGTAAGCGCGGAGTAGCTAGTCGCGATTCTCGAATTAAATGCGTGGGCGGCGAGCGCGGGTACTACATACGCCCCTGCGCTATCGTGTCGTCACAAGTCGGCGTTCAGGTAAGCTCGACTGACGTCTCGAGTCCGCGTCGCGCCGCTCTCTGGAGGCGATCGCGGCGCCTCGCGTTGGCTACACGGTGTGTGTGTGTATGTGTGTATGTATGTTCTTCGGCTTGTCGCCACCGGCGTTGTTGATAGCTGATCTGTGGTGCTTGCCGTCGCCTGCTGATCATCCATCGGTGCCCACCGGGTCATGCGTCTTCTCTTCGCCCTTTGGTGGCTCTGGGAAACTGCCGGCATCTCCATCAGCGCGTATGTACGCCTCCTTCGTGTCGCCTCGATAAACCGCTGATCGGGACCCAGGAAGAGTGCCTGTGTGTGTGTGTGAGTGTCCTCGAGTGCCGTCGTACCTCGGAGGAAAAGAACGCGTGTTAGCTCGTGGACGTTAAATAAATAACTCGGCATTGGCGTGGCTTCGCTCGGCGTGACTCGCTGTCCAGGATTATTAGGGGGAATTAATTTTACTCGTCACACTGTAATTTTCGCATATTCTATGCTTTTTAACAATTCTAGAATTAGGCGTTATTTTATTAATAATCTTCCACAGAAAATACTTATTTTTTGGTAAATAATTAGATTTGGATAACAAATTAGAAACTAATTCGAATAAATCGTACAAAGCTTTTTTAGTAGTGTTATGTTCTAGGTAAAAACCTAATATTTTATACACGCACTCACCGACAGATATATCTGAATAATTATAAATCTTTTTGCGCATAAATCTAAAGACGAAGCCACTGATGCATTAAATTCAATGTCGCTTAATAAGTTTTCTTCGTCTTCGTTTCCTCTAAAGTCATTAACTTCCTCCTGTTAATTTCGCGTATTTAATTTTTTAGGATTAGAGAAGTAGAAAACTAGGTTTTTTAATAATATAAAAATTTTAATAATATAAACTATATAAATTTTTTTCTCAATATTTTAGCACAAGTATGTAAAATGCACTGTCCATCACATGTAAGTTAAGCGAAAACTAATCTAATCAATAAAACAAAGTCTTATTTATTTACATTTTAATCTAGTCGAATAAAAAATTTATATAAATTAACCGAATGTTGTGTAACGTGGTGCTTTTTCGCCCGTTACTTCGCGTGCCAGTTTTAGTGGCAAACAAACAGCCAGATGGGAAGTCCCTCCACCACTGCCTACGATGCGTTTAGAAATAGTTTTTTCCGCGGAAGCGTTTTAATATTCCAGGTGAAGATGCCTCGTGCCAAGATATTTATGCAGATGCGCACCGAAGTGAGCTAGGTACCGATCGCCATCGTTATCTGAAGCACCCGTTGCTGGGACAACAGCCAGGGACAACGGAGGATCCAATTCGTCCAAAAAGATGAGTATTGCCTCCCAATTAATTCCCTCAATTTTAACCTGCAAAATTTAGCCTAAAGGCAAATCTACCGAGCCGCATGAAAATTGGAAAATTCCATCAGCGAGTTAAACTCGTTGCGGCTCGGAATGTGGCATGTTTACTTGAGCCAGCACTTACCTCCCCTATTTTTCAGAAGGACAGGCGAGGGATGAGGAGGAAAGAAACGAGGTGTTTTCACCTTTACACTGGCCCTCCAGAATCACCCTATCAACGGCGACCAATCAGCGGCAGCTACAAAACGGCAGGACAAGGTGGCAACAAATTCTTGCGAAAGATAAGTGGTTTAATTCGCCTACATTGAGGCAATTAAATTTGCGCCAGGATGCTCGTGCCTCGCCCTTGATTACGCGCTTTTTATAAGGCATTGTTTTTCTTTTTGCTGCCCCTTTATGCGCCTATTTGATAATTAATTATAGTCTCCGCGTATTTGGTGGAGTTAGTTTAATTCTAATTCTTTTAGTTTGCGCGTTAGTGTGTGCGCACCTTGTGCGTGCAGCCCGCCGATACCATACACATGGCCAGTTGCCCGTTACAGTTGTTTCTTCTAAAAATAAACGCGTTAATAAAAAGATTTATTTTATTTTATTTACAGTTATTTATTTTTCTTTTTTCAAGTTAATTAATTAACTTAAATTTATTAATTAACTCTTACTTGTTCAAATTGTTCGGGCTCATTTATATCCTCATGAACTATACCCATCAATTTGTAACAGAGGTGTTTTGTGTCTTATAATTAAGAAACACGCCTGTTACAATAGTAGCGTAACACTTGTATATTTATATATACTTGCGCTCGGTCGACAGCAACGGTCAGGGAACGAGTGCGTTCCATAGCGTCCCCTCTCCAAGCACTCTCTCCTACCGAGCGCTGTTTCCCACCAAGCACTCTCCCACCGAGCGAGAGCGCACCCGCGGTAATGAAAAGCCGCCGCTGTGTCGAAATTCGGCAGTTCACTCGGCTGATTGAGTCGAGCCTCTTACAAGGAGACCAACGTGCGTTATGAGCGCAATTTAGTTGAACTCGCCGTGCCGCAAAATATTATGTTAAATATGATAGTTTTTAGCAAGCAAGAGAAACATTGTCCAAATTTGACAATAAATAGCTAATAATATAGAATCGTTAAATATGCGTAAAAATAATAAGATTTTGTTTGTGTTTTTTTGTTACAGCGTAAAAAAATGAGCGACGTGATGTTTCAATATTATTGTATTAATATTTGTTATTTTGTCTTTAATAAATTAAGTTAAATTTAAATTAATTTGCTTAAACGTTTATTATAAACAATCGTTAGAAGCATAAGCCATAATACGTAATTTTATTAATTAATATTAGTATCGTTAATTGCACACTGAGCAATTAATGTTGGGAAATGAGCGAATTGAGCTTAATTGACTTTGTAACTGGAATTATATATTATTATTTGCGCAGTGAGCAAATAAAATATTTAATTGTGAGCATAGTGAACTCATAAAAAGAGTAGTTTCGATTTGTGCATTGATCAAATCGGAAGGGGCATTTTAACAGGCCCTCTGAGCCTGTTCGAGAGTAGTAAAGACAAGCGTATTGAACTTGTCTTTTGACGCGTCCTTTACCCATTCCTGCACCATTACTTTCGCCGTCGTTCCTGCCTTGTGAAATACGTAAACTGCCCGTTCGAACCCAAGAGCGAAGAGTAGATGCAGATCTCTCTAGGCACTAGTACATATTTGAAATTAATTAGAAGCCAAAATTTAGATTTTTTTGTTTTTAATTTAATTTGCTGTTGTACTATATTTATAAATATAATAAAGAAATTATTACTTACTTCGTTATGCAGGATATGATTTCTATAATCAATCATTGGAAAAATGAAACTATTATATTTTAAGATATTCCAGAAACTTTCTTTCTTCTTACACTGAAAAAAAAATTGTTAATTTTAAGAAAATGATTTACTTGAATAGTACTTATTAAATATTTTATTGCGTTAAAAAATTATTTTTTTGACGCTACTAAATTTATTTAGAAACAAATAAATTCATTTAGTTTTAATAAAATTATTACTTGATTCAAAGAAATATTTAATAAGTACTATTCAAGTAAATCATTTCATTAAAATTAACAAATTTTTTTTCAGTGTACATTGTAGACCGGAGTACCCTTCTTGCTATTTGATATAAGAGTACGCCTCACGTTATTTGATTGCCATTGATCTTTTAGAACATTTTGATTAACAATCTACACAACAATTTAAACTATAACTGCTAACAATATACACGAGGAACCTATTTCTTTAAATATAGATGTGATCGCACTTTCGAATTAGGGCACCTGGTCCTAATCGGAACTACCGGATCAAGTGGGAAGTGCAGTGTAAATTTCTCTACGAATCTGTTGTTAAAACATGAATTTGGCGTTGCTTTGCATAGCTGCAATACTAGATTTAAAATCGAATTTCAATTTATCAACAATCTGAACCTACCTTACAAATATTTTGTTTTACAAAAAAGTACAATAGCCTAGCTTTCAAAGTTCTGTACGGTTTAAGCAGTGCTTTGTAAAGTGCATTCTCGTTGCCAATAAAAAAGATGGATGAAATGCAATATTTAGTTTAATGCGACAAGCCTCCATCGTAGAATATTATTTATAAAGACTCCATTATTTTCGAATTTGACTCAGAACCAATAGTAAAAGACATAGAGGTAACATTTTTATGGCCTAAGGATTTTCCGAAAGCTAAGCTGTTCACAGGTCGTATTATTGAAATGTCTAGTAAGTAATAATTTACATTAAGTATAGTTATTTTTGTAAAATAAATATTCAAAAGTAAAAGTAAAAAGCATGGTAACTTCTAAGTTAAATATAAAATCCAAAAAATGCATACATTTTATTTACTTTACAGGGAACGAATCAGTTTTAATTGATATAATCGATAAATTAAAACAAAATTATAAAACAGATTTAAAAAATAAAAAATCTTTGAAAAGCACATTTAAAAACACTAACGTTAAAGCTCCTGCAAAAAACGACAATTTAAGTAAAGTAAGATACTAAGAGTACAAACTAAGATTTAACATTTAAAAAATGTGATAACCTAATTACTTATCATTTATTTTAGCAAAGCTTCAAACCAAAAATAAAGAAAAATCAAAGTCTAGACCAATTGGCTTCCAAACAAATCCTCCAAGAAGAAGAAGAAATCCCCGTGGGCGATAGAAAAATAAAAAGTTTACGTTCAGATCTCGACTCAACTCATGCTGCATTAATTGCTGAAGTAGAAAGAATAAAATCAATGTCCTCAGTAAGTATAAAAAATTATTTATAACTATGCGTGTTATCTTTTTAAAATCATATTACTAATTTTATTACTTTTTTCAGACTCTAGAAAAAATAGAAAATTTTTTTATGCCCATTTATCTTCAAGATTTATGTGATCAAGATTTTGAACACAACTTTAAACAAAATAATATTGTTAATGAAGTTAAAGAAGCAGCTATTGATAGAGGTTTAAGAAAAGAGACAACTAGACGATCGTTTAATATGCCGTTAGAAGATGTACGTGTTACAAAATATAACATTTTTGAATCTTAATTATAATTTTATTATGAAAAATTATAACTATTCTGTAATAGATTCTTTTTTTATCACTTTTTTTATCCAAACCCGCTTGCCAATAATTCATCAGCGTTTTCACCCCTGCTCCTTAACGTCTCCCAATCGTCAGGAAAATTTTCTATCCAAAATATTTTTAGATTTCTGAAGACGAACATAATATGTTAAACGTTGAAGAGTCAACGACCATTTTTAAAAAATATGCCTTTTGATGAAACCGTTACTCTATCTGATAAGGATTATCTATAGACAACTATTTTTCTTTTCTTACCATAATTCACCCAGTTAGTGTTTTTAATTTGTTATAAATGTTTAAAAATTTTAACGGCGTAAGTTACTCTTTTTTATTCAGGATTAATTTTTTTTTTAAGAATTTGTTTATTTTTTTAATAACAAGTACGGATGATTCATATCGTTGTTAGTAAAAGTTCGAATGAAATAAGAAAAAATCGTTCTCTATTATTTTTTATCATTTTATATTATTTTATATCATTCTATATATTTTAACATTTTATATAAATCCAGCAGCACTCGCTGCCCTCCTGCCGCAAATGTTGGGGCGGGCATCAAAATGAACTCGTTCAAGCTAAAAAAAATATATTTTGTTTTTTAATATAAATTTTGAATGAAACGTAGCGTACTTTCAACCGGACATCAAGAAAAATAGTATACAGCATATGAAATGAAAGTTGAAGTCCCGCCACGGCGTGAAGTTGGCACCCGAAGCGAAGCCGAGGGCGTCATTCACACACACTTGTACTGTAATCCTCTATTATATTAAGGAGCTTAATTCCAGGGTTTTTTTTCCGACCACTATTCACGTCTTTGACCGACGATACTTGTAGATGATGTAACTTGTTCCAGGAACATTTTTTCCGCTTCGATTTTTTTCTCAATGACCATGTGCGGGGTAGGCTGTCTTGTAGACGACGTCCCGTCGTCCTGAGGGTGTTCCTGGACACCTGGACATCGTCTACAGGAGCAGCGCCCGATTTTTTTCTCAATGACCAAGTGCGGGGTGAGCTGCCTTGTAGACGATGTCCCGTCGTCCTGAGGGTGTTCCTGGACACCTGGACATCGTCTACAGGAGCAGCGCCCGATTTTTTTCTCAATGACCAAGTGCGGGGTGAGCTGCCTTGTAGATGACGTCCCGTCGTCCTGAGGGTGTTCCTGGACACTTGGTCATCATCTACAGGACCAGTGCCCGATTTTTTTCTCAATGACCAAGTGCGGGGTGGGCTGTCTTATAGACGACGTCCCGTCGTCATTGATCCCGACCATTTCTATTTTACCTCCCTTGTTACGTAATATACTATTAAAGAAAAAATGGAAAACATACATTTTTAAAGAAAATTAATTCTTTTAAATATTTATAAGAAAAAGATATTAATATTAAGTAGTGAAAATTCTTTCAACCGACCGAGTGTCAGCGAGGGAGGTACATCGCTAGTGTACTATTAAGGAAGATAGATTAAAAATCTCTTCCGTAATTGTATTTCGTAATTGTATAAAAATGCGCTACATAAATTTTCTGGTAAAATTTTTTTTACTATTAACTTTTGAGCTTGATTCTCTGCTGCTCTTACTTCATTATCCTCTCGAATCAATTAATTAATTAATCAATTTCTAAGTAATACTTAGAAATTCTCGTATTGATAACTATCATATAACGAGTCTCATAAATTAATGCAGTTTTATTAATTTATCTATAAATTCAAGAAATATAACTTTTAATACAGTAAGTATATCCTGAACCAATAAAGATTAACCTTTAGATGACCGAGATGACGTCTGTAGGTGTCATATGTTTTTTCATGAATCAAGCACAACTAAGGGGGTCCTTATGATTTATTTAAGGGGTTTTTGATATTTCTGAAATCCCGGTATTCTAAAGGTTAATCTTTTATATTAAACAATATTTGTACCTAACATGAGCCAAAGAGGTTTGCGCGTTCCAATCATGGAATCTAAATGTCTATTAGAGTTTTCGCTAATGTTGTTCGTTTTAATCTTATGTTTAAAGACCGAAATATTCACATTCCATTTTCACTGGAGGCAAAAATGGTAGGCAAATCACCTTCTCCAAAATCACGTTATTTTCATCTGCATCTTCAATACGGAGATTTCTCTTCCAATATCGAATTACAACCTATAGAAAGTTAAGATACAGATATATAAAAGATAGTCTATGAAATATGGATACAGACAAACAGATGCACGATCAATGGATTGTACATTAGGTCTACACAAACAAAGTTCACCGGACTTTGAACGCATAAACATGGGACCATGGTCACTGATAAACGGATTACACATCAGATACGTATACTGCAGAATACGGGCGCTATCGCAGTTACATTAAGATCGCGAAAAATGGAATTCTCAGACGCACAAATATAGATTTCGGAAGGTGCATCCACTCAGACGCGCATGGACGCCGAGAGAAAAAGTCCTTATAGGCCTAGAACCGGCATCTGGGATATGAGATACTATCCTCAACGCAGAGATAGACAAATGGATCGTTAGAAAACATTCAGAGGCATGGGGACATGCCGAAGGATGTAGAACGGGATGCAAAGACAGCAATCGGGATTGCAAACACAAAGTCAGGATAGGACTCGAAAAAAATCCGAAATATAAATTCTGTGAATCAAAGCATGAAACATCGTTGCATATCATCATCCTCAATTGCCCGGCACTGACGGAAAAGAGGACAACAAGATCCTCTTATTTTATGATAGGTTTGTTAGCTAATTCTATTCTAAACGAGAGACACCAAGAGAATATCCATGCGTCTGGAGACGGATCGCAGTCTGCCTCAACTCCTTATTTTCTACCTTTTCTCCTATAGCCCAATCAAATGGTAACAATTCCGGTCTTGCTAGAATGACAAATAGTATATCATGTGACAATTGAGTTAATATAAGAATGATCTTAAGTCGCACGGAAATTGGTACCCGATCCGAAGGCGAGGGCGACAAACTTATAAATAACTGAAATGTATTTTTTTCATTACTTTTATCATTACTATCTGGAGTATCCTTTCTCGTAACATTGCAATTGCACAGTGCACATGGAAGAAAAATTTTAGTTACCGTTTGTTTGCAGGTGTACGTTTCAATTGCAATATTACGTCAAAAGATTCTTCAAATATAGAATAATGACCGATACTTCGATGTAGAAGTATGGATTTAATTCTCTATTTTCTGCCTTAAAGTAATGTGAACAATCAATTTAAGTGATTTATAAACCGTTAAAAATTGTTTAAATATTGTAGCAATTTAAGAATTCAATAATAATTATAAAATAATTTTTTTTTTATTTCAATATTTAAGGTTTATATTACTACTTAATAAGCTATCAAATAGGCATATGAGCTATGAAATAATAATTTTTTAAAATAAAATTCGACTTACTGAATAAAACTTCATGAAATGAATAACAAATAATTATCTTATATCATTAGGTCTCTCTGGTCTTGCTTACAAAGGATTATTATAATATATATTATCTCAATAAAATATGGATTAAAATACGTGATTATTAACATTATATCGAATGTTCCGTCCATAAATAAAACTGAACATCTACTGAGAGGCTCTAACATGCTTTTGTAGATAAAAATCAGGGCATGTGAATCATCAGTTCTCGCCATTTCTCTATAAAATTCATTTACAGGTCCAAAATTTTGTATGCTTTCAAATAGTTCTTATAGTGTATCTGGCAACACGGGAACATTTAAAAGCCGGAGTTTCAACATTGATGACCACAGAGACGCTAAGTTAAAGTGTCTGGCACGAATCGGATTTCTTTAATAAAAATCATTTATTAAATATACTCTATTAAAATCAAATTTTTTTTTAAATTCAATATTTTATAAAAAATATTTTCTCAAATACCTTATGTATTAAAGCAAAGAGACTAAGATTACAATTTTAACTCATGGGCGGTAGCCCAAACGAACAAAATTTTGACGTTAGCTTTGATGGCCCATTATTTAAAAACAAACAAGGATCTTCTAACAAGGCACGTATATTACTGTTTTCGAGGTGGCTTTTTCGATTGGCAGTGTCAAAAATATTAAAAAGTAACGTTCAACCTATTAATTTTCAGAAAATGTAAAAAGTACACTTTTTGTAGTTGGGCCAGCTGAAAACTCATCGGGCTTAGCTCATCGGCGGTCTAAGCTGCCAGACATCAGTCTAACCCACTTCAGCGGAGAGTACTCTAAATGGTCTCATTTCAGACATCTATTCAGGAGCTTAGTACCCTTTAATCAGGATTTTGCTCCCGTGGCGAAATTACCTCAGCAGCTGTTTGTCTGGCGAGCCAACCCAAGTTATCTTGGGTTACCCCATTCATGACAGATCTCTTGATCCACCTTATGTATTGGTGTGAGAATAAGCGACTGTCCATCCGCTCACTCATAAATCAATTGCTGGATCAATGGCCGTTTACGTCCGAATTATCTCAAGGACTCAACGAGCTGGAAATGAACCTCAGCAATGTCATCAAGGATCTAGCAGTGCTCTCGATAGCTCTGATCAGCTCGGAGATATACTTTGGAACATCACACTTTTCGCAACATGGACCACTCAACTAAAGAGAGTTGGGAGCACTCTCTTGGCATGGCACAAGAATTCCCCACGTCAGCGCAAATTTGGACGTTCCTGACGTCACGCGCATGAGCACATGAACATGTTCAGGAGGACACGGGGAAAAATAAGCAGCAGTCCGTAACTAAGAAACCTTACAACGTGGCTTCTCCATCAGCGCGGTCACCCCATTCTACATTTTAGCCTGGCTCATCTTACTTACCAGCTCAGCCTAAGACTGTGGTATCTCAAGAGGCATCTCAACTACTCAAGGGAAGCATGTCAATCTGCCACATCGCTCTCATTTCACAGCTCAATTCCTCTACTCAGCACACCAATCAACGATTCAAAGAGATACTCAGCTAACTCTCGCAAACTCTAGCAGACGTGTTGGATATTTTTTGAGGGAGAGCGTCAGTGAAGTTGCACATCTCACGCTGGCATCTCTGCGACAAATAACATGACGACAGGGCTCAGCAGCTTATTTCAGGAACCTCTTATTGCAACTCTCCTACAATGTACACCTCTACGTCATGTCACGGTAGTCATTTCAGAACATTTATTCACCAGCTCAGCATTAACTTGTGTTCCTGAACCTTCTATCATTTACGACCCACCGGCCTGCTCATTCAACACATACGCAGAGCTCATTTCAATTAAGCTCAGTCATTCTTTGTAACATTCGGGTTCTTTATGGTGTAGGAGGAGGTATCACGTTTGCTGCTGATCTCAGTACGATCGAGCAACACTAATCGCGAACGATCTCATTACGACCGTTACAAACCCCAGCCGCCACACTCAATTCGTGCGCAACTCTATTTCTCTACGAGTTAAAACACTCTTAATCCCCTTTTCGCGGCACTTTTAATAATAATACGTATTTTTGCACTAAACGGAAATAATCGGACACTTTTATTTAAATTTAAATTAACTTAGATTTTTATTCATAATAAAAATAGGAAAAAAATTTAAACACAAAACAAAACTATTCTTTGCTTAAATAATAAACAATTGAGCGCGCTCATTTTCTTAATTCAATAAGGCTTCGCTCAGCCTTCCGCCTCGGTGATTCTAGAACAATCATAAAGAAAATACTAATTAATTAAAATCTACGTTTAAACAATATATCGCAATCTTTTACATTAAATGAAACGGCTCAGTCCAATTGCCAGCACTCATTACGTGCGTGGCAACCTCTCCCTTAGGGTTAGAGCTCGACTCAGTGCGCCGAGTGGACTGCTTCGTCAGTCAGCTCTCGCTTGCTCCGAGCCGCTCGACTCGAGGCGCGCTCGGTGGGAGAGCCCGGTCGTCATGACAACGTCTTCTCGCGGGTGGGAAGGCGTCGCAGAGTGGGGACGCTCGGGAGCACACTTGCTCTCCGGCCGTCGCGGTCACGCTAACGCAAGTGTATGCTTAATATACGCGCGTTGCGTACCGACTTAAAATTTGTAATAAAGCTGTTGCTCGCGCTGTCGAGCAATACCTTTGTTACATTACCCCTTCCCGTAAAAAAAACGAAGTTTTTACGGAATACAAAAAAAAAAATCTTAAAACAAATTAATTACAAAAAAAAATAAAAGCTATACATAAATAATAAAAATTTAACTTCCGGATAAAATCACTCACTTCCTTGGTGGCATGAATCGAGGTACTCCTTCCTTTGAAAATTTTATGCGCCACTGGTAGCCCCACGCAGTAGTTCTAAATGTACGGGCTCCCAGTGGCACCTTCACTTCCGGCCCGAACGGGATAGCAATCGTCCGGGTAGGCCGTAGCTCCGCTGATGTTGTTGCTATTGATGCGGTTGTTGGTGCCGGAGTTTTCGCTGTCACCGCTGCTGCTGCTCGTCTAGCCGCTGCCGCTTGCCATTTAGCTACTAACCGTTCTCTGGGTACCTCTGGTAATGACAGCACACTTCTGTTTTCAAGTATTTCTCTTGGCGTCGGGACGTATTCTTTATCACTTGCTGCCACCTTTCCTGCAACCCCTGCTGGCACGTATTCTTCTTCTCCAGGCGGCGGTCCTTTCCCTTCCAGCCATTTTTCAAACTCTTCCAAGTATTGCCTGTCCATTTTGCTGAATTGCTACTGTCTTTCGCGCAACTCGGAGTCTCCTTTTATCCGCGAAATTGTAAACATTGATGTCCTTAATCCTAACGGCCGTATTTCGCATTATTTGCAGTATATGTACATTATATACAGTATGTACATTAGGGTTCATTAACCCTTAGATCTATTACTCGTCTGTCGACACAAACGGTTTCAAATCTTTAATGTGTACGTGACGAATAATCGCATTTTCATCATTTTTAAGGTCAAAAATAACCGGAGAAATTATTTTAAAGACCTTAAACGGACCGATATATTTTTCGCACAACTTTGCGTTAATATTTTCGGCTTTATCGGACAAGACAAAATTTCTTTTTAAAACTTGTTCGCCGATTTTCGGCTTCCATTCTCCCCTGCGGAGATTATAATATTTTTCTTGTCTTTGGAAGCTTTTTGCGGCGTTGACTTTGGCCAAATCTAAAGCTTCCTGCAAGTTTTTTATCCGGTTTTCAAACGAATTTTTTACACTCCCTCTCTCTTCTTGCTCTAATGATCCGGCAGATATCAACTCTCTACCGAAATTCAAGTAGGCGGGTGTGTATCCGGTGCATTCGCTGTGTGCAGTATTAAATGCTAATGCTATTTCGGGTATATGGGCGTCCCAGGTTTTTTGAGAACCTGTAATGTACTGTTTTATCATTGTCTTTACAGTACGATTCGCCCTCTCAACTGCGTTACATTGCGGTGAGTACGGAGGTGTTAACCTATGTTTTATTTTTGCATTTTCGAGTAATTTTTAAAATTCACGAGACGTAAATTGCCTGCCATTATCGGTTGATATTGTTTTCGGACAACCAAATCTGAGCAAAATTTGCTCTTGCACGCCTTTAACAATTGCCGTCGCTGTTGCTTTTCTAATTGGTCGCAATTCGATCCATTTCGTGAAAACATCTTGCATAACCAAAATTTGCGTAAAACCATTATTGGATCGAGGTAATGGTCCTACGAGATCAATTGAAACTGTCTCCCACGGGTCGCCGGGACAAGTAGCTTTTAACGGCCCTGCCGGCGCCTGTTGTGCAGTTTTAAATCTTTGGCAATTGTTGCAAGATCGGACGTACCCTTTTGCTTCACGAAACATTCCAGGCCAATAGAATTTTTTAGCTAAACGAACAAGAGTTTTAGCAATGCCAAGGTGGCCTGCAGTCAGTAAATCGTGATTTTCTTTTAAAACTCGGTCTTTTTCGTCTTCTCGAATGCACATTTTCCATTCTTCTCCGGTTTCAATTTCATTAAAGTCTAGGGTGTGCAGAATTTTTTTAAACAATCTTCCTTCTTTAATACAAAAATCTGGAAAATTTTCTGGTTTTTCAGTGACTAATCTGAATGTACGGGCGTACCATTTTTCATTACTTCCACTATTGATCGAGTTGACATTAATAGAGTTGCGTGACAGCATCTGCAACGTTATTTTCCGAGCCTTTTCGATATAAAATATCGAAATCATACTGGCTTAATTCTAAGGCCCAATGTGCAAGACGAACTGCTGGACTATCTATACTATTCAGCCACTTTAACGCCTGGTGATCAGTCAGTACAGTAAAATGATATCCGTCTAAATAATCACGCATCTTCCAAATTGCCCATTTAGCGGCTAAACATTCAAGTTCTGTCACCGAATAATTTTTTTCTGCTTTGCTTAAAGAACGACTAGCATAAGCAATGACTTTTTCAACTTCTCCATCATTCTGCGTTAAAACTGCGCCTAGACCTTCTAAACTTGCATCCGTTTGCAAGGTGAATGGTAAATTCCAATCCGGATAAGCAAGGACTGATGCATTCGTCAAACATTTTTTTATTTCTAAAAATGCATGTTGTTGTGCATCTTTCCATTCCCACTGTGCTTTTTTCTTTAAGAGATCTTGCAACGGCGTTGTCATTGTTGCAACGTTCGGTATGAAACGCCGATACCAAGAAATCATTCCCAAAAATCTTTTTAATTCTTTAGGATTATTTGGTACTGGTATTTTTTGCACAGCGGCCACTTTATCTGGGTCCGTTCGTACTCCAAATTCATCTACAACGTGACCTAGGTATTTCAATTCTTTGCGGGCGAAATTGCATTTATCCCGATTCGGTTTCAGATTTGCATTCTTTAATTTCTCGAAAACGATCTTTAGCCATTTCATATGCTCTTCGAAAGTTTCGGAAATTATTATGATATCCAGATATACAAATACGTTTTCGGCCATATCTGGAGTGATAATCATGTCCATGAGCCGTTGAAAGGTTGCACCTGCAGAATGCAATCCAAATGGCATCACGTTGAATTCAAACAGTCCCAAGCCGGGTACTGTGAATGCGGTAATCTCTTTACTTTTTTCATCTAATGCCACTTGCCAATATCCATTTTTTAAATCAATGGATGATAGTATCCGTGCTCCTTGTAGACGATCGAGCATCGAATTCAAGAATGGCAATGGGTATGCGTTTTTAGATGTTACCGAATTGACTTTTCGAAAATCTACGCAAAAACGCATTTTCCCGTCTTTCTTTTTCACCAGAACTATTGGCGAACTCCAAGGACTTGTCGAACTTCTTATTATCCCTGCTTCCAGCATTTCTTTGACTTCTTCATGAATTGTCTTCTGTATTACTGGGTTCCTCGGTCGGTATTTCTGTTTTATTGGTGTTTCGTCGATCAGCTTGATGTTATGTTGGATTAACGGTGTGCAACCTGTCATATGCTGCATTTCTTCTTTTTCTTGTTTAATCCAAGCATCTAATCTCTTCTTCTGATCTTCTGTGAGTGATTTTATCCCTATATCGTCGTTTATGTTACAAATTTCCTGAATTGTAAATGTCGGTAACAACTGTTTTTTATTTAAAAAAAATATAGGCTCAAGTTTTTCTATTATATCCATGCCCAATAATAAATCCCGAGTCAACTCCGGTATAATAAATAATTTTGCCAAAGTAGTTTTGTTATAAACCTTTATTTTTCCAACCCAGCAAAAATTAATTTTTACTATCTGGCCGTTAGCTACAGCCGCTATTCATTTAATTTTCTTTATTCTCCCCGTGATTTTTTTAATTTTATTTGCTGTCATTTGGCTAATACATGAAAAATTTGCACCGGTGTCGATCAGGGCATTACTTTTAAATTTACCGACATTTATATTTACAAATAAACGCGAATCTTTTAATTCGGCCGAGGCTCTGTCGCTACATTTGTCTCGGCCTGCGCTCCGTTTCCCGTCGGTTGTGCCGCGTGACATGCACAGTCTTTTGTAAAGATATTGTCCTTTCCGCAGAAGGAACAAAATTTGCGCCATTTATTCCTACAGTTTTGTCTCAAATGACCTTGCTGTTTACATTTCCAGCAAGTCTTTGACCTGCCATACGGCGCATCGTTAACTGTATTTATTTTATTCGCTTCGTTCCGCGGTTTTTTGTCTTCTATCTTTACGAGTTTGAGCGTCTGTTCTATTCGCTCTACCTTCTTAATTAAGTCTACCGACGAGTTTACGCTATCGCGACTAACATACAGTCGTAACTCCGGTTTCATGTTATAATACAAATTATCGAGTTGCTCTTCGGCTCCAATCTTTTCGTGACGGCGCATCATTGTTGACAATGCTGTAACATATGCTCGCATTGTTTCATTTGCAGCTTGTCTCCTCTCTCTTATTTGCGCGTACAAGTTTCTCGTCTCTTCGGGTGGTAAATAGAAATCACGTATAGCCTGCTGTAAGTCCGGCCATGACGTGATCTCTTGAGATATATTCCTGAACCAAAGGAGTGCTTCTCCTCGCAGCAATTCTGGAAATCCTTGTATTATCTGCTGTTCCGGAAAACTCGTACGCACGTCTAAGTTCATCTACTCTTTCAAGGAAAGAGTAGACGTCTTTCCCATCAAAATGGCAATTCCATTTGCGCATCTGATCCAATACTCTCGCTGTGGAATTACTCTCTTGCGTCACGTAGATTGGTTGTTGTCGCTCATACTGTTGTTGTCCGTCGAATGCGCTGGTTAGATTTTGCACTCCCGATCCGCTTGCGATCGGTGTGGATGTCCTCGACTCTTTTACCACTACGTGGACATATTCTGGCTTTTCCTCATCTGCTGTTTTGTCCACCTGTTCATTATAATCTTCTGCATCAGCTGGTTTATCGCTAAAAAGCTGAGGATTTTTCCTTACGAAAGCGATCAGACATTTGCGCAATTCGTCGACTTTTCCGGATTTCTCGATGTTAAATCTCGTTAATAAATCTACCAGTTGCTCGCGCTTCAAACGGTAGATCCACGCTACGCCTATTTTACCGGACATTTTGATTTTAATTCCAAAAAAAAAAACTTTAATTCAAAAAAAGACGATTGTGAGAGTCCTTTATACGTGCGGGTACCTTTACGGACTTTTACTGTTTAAAACAGAGAAAAAAATCCAAAAAAAAACAAATGCAAGATAAGTGAAATGAGAAGAAAGAGAAAAAAAAAAATTTTACCTCGAAACGGTTTTTCTAAATTTGCTTAAATTAAATTTCGCTCCGCACGTATTTTTTCTCTGGCATACATAACGTTGTGCATACATAACATATTATTCGCTAATAACAACAAACTCATTCTGCTTAATCTACCCGTCACCTATGTTTATTTCAAAATACCTAATTTACACTTAACTTCTTAAAACTACTAATCATTTCGTCGATTATTTTTTCGACCTTATCCACTCTGTTCTCTAATTTTACCAACCATGCCGTAGTGCTTCTGGCTACGTTAAACAATTGTCTTTTTAACATTTTATTTTCTAATCTTAAACTCTCTAATTCTTTGCCAAAATATCCTAGAGTCTCTTGTTGATCAAAAACGTTTTCTGCTAAATCCTCAACGTTCGCTTCCGTTTGATTAAATCGGCCCCGTAGCCGAAATTCGGAGCCAAACTCGTCGAAAAAATCCGGCATAATTAATACGTTATATTAAGAGACTCAAAGATAAAAAGAAAACAAAATCTATTATTACGTTATTATTCCAGTAGAAAAACAAATAGGAAAATTAATTTAAATACACTACGATTCTCAGTTAACAGCACTCTCACTTCGGCAGTTGGTAAAATTATCACAAATTTTCCCTAACCAACCTCCTAAACCACCATAGCCTGTTCGGGCGCCATGTAACATTCGGGTTCTTTATGGTATAGGAGGAGGTATCACGTTTGCTGCTGATCTCAGTACGATCGAGCAACACTAATCGCGAACGATCTCATTACGACCGTTACAAACCCCAGCCGCCTCAATTCGTGCGCAACTCTATTTCGCTACGAGTTAAAACACTCGCAATCCCCATTTCGTGGCACTTTTAATAATAATACGTATTTTTGCACTAAACGGAAATAATCGGACACTTTTATTTAAATTTAAATTAACTTAGATTTTTATTCATAATAAAAATAGGAAAAAAATTTAAACACAAAACAAAACTATTCTTTGCTTAAATAATAAACAATTGAGCGCGCTCATTTTCTTAATTCAATAAGGCTTCGCTCTGCCTTCCGCCTCGGTGATTCTAGAACAATCATAAAGAAAATACTAATTAATTAAAATCTACGTTTAAACAATATATCGCAATCTTTTGCATTAAACGAAACGGCTCAGTCCAATTGCCAGCACTCATTACGTGCGTGGCAACCTCTCCCTTAGGGTTAGAGCTCGACTCAGTGCGCCGAATGGACTGCTTCGTCAGTCAGCTCTCGCTTGCTCCGAGCCGCTCGACTCGAGGCGCGCTCGGTGGGAGAGCCCGGTCGTCATGACAACGTCTTCTCGCGGGTGGGAAGGCGTCGCAGAGTGGGGACGCTCGGGAGCACACTTGCTCTCCGGCCGTCGCGGTCACGCTAACGCAAGTGTATGCTTAATATACGTGCGTTGCGTACCGACTTAAAATTTGTAATAAAGCTGTTGCTCGCGCTGTCGAGCAATACCTTTGTTACATCTTAATAAGTCGTTTGTTTAATTATGTAAATACTGTAAATACCATGAACCTTTTAAAAATAATAAAACTCTCAAACAATTTAAAAAAAAAATCTAAATCTCGCAGCTTTCCTCAACGCTCCCGCTCCTCGCTGCGTTACTCATCTCTGCCACTCATCGCTGCTTCGCTCTTCGCTGCGTCGCTCATCGCTGCTTCGCTCGTCGCTGTTTGCTCATCGCTGAATTTGCCAACTCATCCCATTCAAAATGGCCGACCAAGTTAAGGATACATTCAAGGCCTCAGACACCAAGGAGGTTAAGTCAGCGACCCACTCAACCAACAGTTCACGCTCCTCGTCAACAATTCAGCCAGAGATTATTCTCAGCGTGTACGAAGAAAAGCAGTCTACGTCAACTCACCCAGCACCAATACTGGCAAATCAAACGAGATCGCTGTCTGCAATTACTCGCTCGCACGTGCCTCCTCGTGAACTAAATGTACACTGTGACGCTCAATTGTTGCGAGTCACAGAGCTTGCGGATATTGAAGAGCTTTTGAGGGAAATGAAGAGCTTTCTTATGCCGTGATAGAAGAATGCCTCAACCAAGTAGACAGTGTGCGTTCCAGAGCCATCAGTGATCAGGAAGTATTGGAGATTCTGTCGACACCAACCGCAGCGGATATGCCTTATTTCTGCGACAATCTCTACTCATGTTTGATTTTGCTCACCAATAAGCTCAGGCGAGATTTAAAGCAGCTCCTCGCCAAACTGCCATCTCCTACAGTTCAACCTACTCAATCGTCCGCTCAAAGGCTTTCAAAGCTCCCCGACATCAGGTTGCCGCACTTTCGTGGAGATTACTCTGACTGGCCGCATTTTGACGTCATGTACATCAGCCTAATACACAGTAATCAGGATCTAGCACCAGTGGAAAAACTTTATTACTTGACCACCTGTCTGTCGGGAGAACCAGCTCAGATAGTAGGAGTCTACGAAGTAGAGGCTGACTCCCTGGAGCCAGCACTCAAAGCACTCAGGGAGCTCGATGCTAACCCCCGGCTCATTGTCAACTCACTCATCGACAAGCTCTTAGACCTTCCAGCTCTGACCATCAAAAGTGCTGCGGGAGTGAATAGCCATGCAATTGCCATCGCAAAGCTCAGAGAAGGATTCTCAAAATTAAGGATGTCCGAGCAAGCTGGTGACATGATGATGGTGCGCATCGCATCACAACGGCTCGATTCCTCAACAAAGGAGGCCCGGGAAAATTCCATCAGCATGACTCGAGATTTCCCTTCTTCAAAGCAGCTCGAAACAGTCCTGAAGGCAAGAGCTCGCACTCTCGAGACATTGGAGCAAGATGCTGCCAAGAAGAAGACCCAGGCTCCCGCACGGACCGCTCCAACAAGACGATCAGATCACAGAGGCTCAGCACCAGTTCAGCTCACTTCAGCCCAACAGTCAGCTCACCAGTCTACGTCATCACAG
This sequence comes from Sycophila sp. Sp_5, assembly GCA_018906775.1. Classification (NCBI taxonomy): domain Eukaryota; kingdom Metazoa; phylum Arthropoda; class Insecta; order Hymenoptera; family Eurytomidae; genus Sycophila; species Sycophila sp. Sp_5. Next base: position 33,057 of record JACCID010000265.1, on the reverse strand, counting down.
CCCGTGACCTCCAAGACTGCAACTTACAACCAGGGTAACACTGCGCATGACTGTGACTATTGTGGTCACGATCATTTCATTGTTTCCTGTCCGCATTATCGTGGCTTGACGCTGGAGGTGCGACGTGAGATTGTGGAGGACAAGAAACTCTGCTTCAATTGTCTAGGACGCCATCGAGTACGTGTTTGTCGCAGTAACGCTCGTTGTAAGGTGTGCAATCAATAGCACCACACCATGCTACACACCCCTAAGACATCTCAACCCAAGCAGCCAGCTGAGGATGATTCAACGCTCACACCGTCAACCTCATCCAACTCGCATTGAGGAGTTGGTGCAGTCGTCTACTCATCTGTCAGCTCCACAGGTTTACCTCGCTCACCAGTCTGCTCATCGCTCAGCGTCGATCAAGAGTCACCTCACGTCGCCCCAAGTATGTCAACTCTCCTAGGCACGGCTTTAGCTCATGTCAAGACTCAAGTACACGCTCATACGATTCGTATGCTCATCGACTCAGGATCCGAGTTGTCCTTCATTTGTGAACATCTCGTTCAACAGCTCCACTTGCCACGCCAGGCGTCGTCGATTGTCATCAATGGCATTGGTGGTGCAAGGGCAACTCACACACTTGGATCTGTAAGTCTCACGCTATACTCAAGACACACACCCGAGGCAGTGACAGCAAGATCACCGTTCTCAATTGGCCGCACCTGCATAATTTGCAACTTGCTGATGAGCGATATTTTCTGCCTCGCCCAGTGGAGCTTATCATTGGAGCAGACTACTACGGACCTATCATCAACCCTGGAATCATTAAAGCTCATCCAGGAGCTCCAATCGCTCAGTCATCAACGTTTGGCTGGCTCATACTGGGTCCAGCTAACGCATCATCTGTCAGCTCAACCACAGCTCATCATGGTTCTACTCATCAAGATTATCTTCACGACTTGCTCAAACAATTCTGGGTGCAAGAAGAGCTTCCTCGAGATGCTGAATCCCTTCTATGTCCCAAGGAGGAAGAATGCGAAGCTTACTTTGGCTCAACGCACTCCAGAGATGCAACAGGAAGATATATTGTGCGCATCCCTCTCAAGGACTCACCAATCAAACTCGGCAGCTCACTTGCCACCGCATCTAAGTGCCTGGCTAGAATGAACAAAAGAATTACTCAAAATCCTCAATTTGGACAGCTCTACACAAAGTTCATGGAGAAATACCTCGAAATGGGACACATGAAACAGGTAGATTCAGCTTCAGGCCACTCAGGCAATTTCTCTCCGTATAATTTGCCGCATCATGGTGTCCTCAAACCAGACAGCGCCTTCACCAAACTTCGTGTTGTATTCAACGGTTCAAGCACAACTTCATCTGGCAAGTCACTGAACGATCTCATGCACACGGGTGCAAATCTCCTGCTCAACATCGTGGATGTACTCACGTGGATACGCCACTTCCGCCATCTTTTCGCTATGGATATCGTCAAGATGTATCGCCAAGTAAAGGTGCATCCTGATGACTGAGATCTGCAGAGAATCCTTTGGTTCAATGACACTCAACAAGCAGTGGCCTTCCAGCTTACCACTGTCACATATGGCACCAAGGCAGCTCCATTCCTCGCTACCAGAGCACTCCTTCAACTAGTGGACGATGAAGGACATAAATATCCACTCGCCATCCCGTCCTTGCAGAAAGGAAAATATGTTGATGACACAACCTGTCTTCTCGGAATGAAATAGCTCCCTCAAGAAGACTGCTTCACCTTCACTTCTAAGTTCAAGGCTCAGTCAGGACAGCTCACCAAAAGATCTATTCTCTCAGAAGTCGCTCAGATTTTTGATCCACTGGGTCTAGTAGCACCAGTGATCATAAACGCCAAGATTGTGCTTCAGGAGCTTTGGCTTCTCAAGCTTGGCTGGGATGATCCACTTCCTGCCAAGGTTTGCTCAAAATGGCTCAGCATCAGAGGAGAACTCATACTACTGGCCAGTATCTCAATTCCTCGGTGGTTTGGCACTTGGAGCTTCTCCACCATCGAATTGCACGGCTTTGCTGATGCTTCTCAAGACGCAATGGCAGCAGTGATTTATTTTGCCGTCAACTCACCGTCCTCAGGCTCGATGACGTCATTGATTTGCTCGAAAACCAAGGTAGCTCCACTTAAACAGCTAACTATCCCTCGGTTAGAACTCACAGCAGCGCTGCTACTCGCCAAGCTCATCAAGAAGACAAAGGAGTCTCTTCAGGTCAAAATCAACCATACTCATCTGTGGACAGACTCTCAAGTAACACTCATGTGGATCAACTCACCTGCAAGCCGTTGGAAGGACTATGTCAGAAACAAAGTTACCCAAATTCAGGAATTATGTGCACTTAACACCACTTGGCGACATGTTCCTGGCATGGAAAATCCAGCAGATTGTGGCTCAAGAGGCATCACCACATTTCAACTCAAATCTCACCCACTTTGGTGGACTGGTCCAATTTGGATGCAGCTTGATCCAGTAACTTGGCCAACTCAACCGTGTACTGCTTAAGTCAACATTGACGCAGAAGCCACATCTGGCGTCACACTGCTGTCGAGGGCTCACCACAACGCATATCTTTGGGACTTGATACTCAGGTACTCAACTCTCAACAGATGATTAAAGGTTACCTCATTGCTTTTTAAAATCAAGAACGTGCTCAAACGCCAGGCCAAACCCTCGTCATTGTACACCGCTCAATCTCTGAACGATGCACTGCTCTTCTGGATCAAGGCAACTCAGACAGCTTACTTCACTCCAGAACTCAAGCTTCTCACGAAAGGCTCTACTCTGCCAACTGGAGACGCTCTCATACGCCTGACTGCATTCATCGACCCAGAAGGAATTCTCCGAGTTGGTGGACGGCACGAAAAGTCAGCTCTCAGCTTTGATGAAAAGCATCCTGCGATCTTGCCTCGTCATTCTCATCTCACGACTCTACTCATCGATGCAGCTCATCGCTCAACGCTACATGGAGGAACTCAACTGACGTTCGCAAGACTTCGACAGAATTGTTGGATACTTGGAGGGAGAGCGCCAGTAAAAGCGTTTATTTTACGTTGTGTCTTATGTGCCCGACAACGTGCTGTAAGAGCTCAGCAGCTCATGGGACAACTTCCAATCTCACGTGTCACTCCAGCTCGAGCATTCTTGCACACTGGAGTTGACTACGCAGGTCCAGTGACCATCAAGACTTGAAAAGGACGCGGCTGCAAGACTGACAAAGGCTGGATTTGTGACTTTGTATGCTTCGCCACATCAGCTGCTCATATTGAAGTCGTAACAGACTACTCAGCTGACTGCTTTCTCGCTGCATTTCGACGATTTGTCTCACGCAGGGAAGTAGTTCAGACCATGTTCTCAGACTGCGGTACAACCTTTCAAGGCGCCGACGCTCAACTTGAGCAGCTTGCTTTTAAGTCTCTCTCTCTCTGACGATGTAGGGGCGGAATGTTTCTTAAATATAAACTCAATTAGAGCATACATTGATATACTCTGTCTTTTCCTTGCTGATCATCCCTCCTTTTATATTTTTGCGATCGCGGTGCCGTAGCTCGATCTAATAGTTGATGACAGTCTTATTCCAGTCCCCGGTTTTTCGCTATTTAGGCAGGTTTGGAATGTGAACGGGGGAAGAGTTGCCTTTTATGTCCGTATGGATTACTCTGTAAACAATCTTGAAACTTGTAAGACTAAGGGACAGAATTTAAAGACCTGAATTGATCAATCTCACCAAAAAGGACATCAGGAAGGTAGTGGAGTGGTTGACAGGTCATAGCGACCTGTCACACTTCAGAAAGAGAATAGGGTTAGATACTGAGAATATCTTCCTTCAAATGGAAAAATCGTGAAAAAATTTGAAAAATAAAGTTTACTTTAATTTTTCACTACAGCACGTTTTTTTCCATCAAAAACTATAAAATTACGCTTTTCTCATGTTTTTCTAAATAAACTAAGGGGTTTTTAGGGTTGGTAAGTCGATATTTGAGGTCACTGAAGTCTTTTGACATCTACCGACCGAGAAAGTCAAGAAAAACCTGTTAAAAAATGGGTTTAATACATTTTACGGTATTCTCCCCAATGAATAACATATTTAACGTTACAGAAATTGATAGAATGAGAAAAAATACATCAAAATAGTGGAGTTAAAAGTTAGCCAAAAATTTTTTCCTAGCTTAAAAGAGGGTTAAAAATTAAAAACAATTTTGTTTTTAGTGCAATTTTTTTTGATAAAATATAAAAAATTCATGGTTATTTAATACAAACAGATACATATGTAAAATTTTTCCAGATTTTTACGTTATGAATTGTTGCAGAAAAAAATTAAATAAAAAAAATTCGTTATTTGTTAAAAATTAATAAAAAAAATTAGCTTGTTACAGGCGTATCAGTCCACACAAACGGTTAAAAATTTGTCTGGAGAATTTTTTAACAATGTTCTTTCGGATTACCAATTACAAATAAAAATCCAGGCTGGGGCATTTTTGACCCCAGCCTGGATTTTTATTTGTTAGGGAGTAAAATTTTATTATTACAAAGCTTCGTCTCTAAGGAAGCAAAAAATATGTAATTAATAAAAAACGTACCCATAGGTTATAAATATAAAAAAAAAAGACAATACTTCAATTGTTTTTTTTGTTCCTTACCCGATTCATGCTCCTTCTTTATCCTCTTCTTCAGTTATGCCTTCTCTTATTTTTCAAGTACCTGGGTTGGAGGAAGCATAAAGAAATATATTTCCAGTAACCTATTCAACTGTATTACTACCACGGCGGCAAGAAAACCACTGTAACCTAGCAGTCGATTGTAAAAAAAAGACGAATAGCTTGAATTTAGTTGCAAACAAACTTTGCACATTTTTACACGCTTATATTTTATACGTAGATTACATACACCCCTCGTTTTTACACTACTGATAGAATGTTTTACATAATTATTAATCACCGTTGGAAAACATAAGATATGTAAAAATGGGCTGTGTAAAAATAAAAGCTGCAAAATGTTGCTTGATTATTCCAGTGGACATGTCAACTGTGTACAAGTTATTACGTGTAAATATTTTGTGTAAGACTTGTACGTGGAGATAATCACTGGTATCGTTGTTTCTGGGTAACGCTAAAAGTAAGAATAAAGATGGTAGTATCATTTTGAATAATTTTAAAAAATACTAACTAAATGTACAATTTCCCCTTCTATCGATTTCCGTTATTTAAACTAGAATTTACGATTGAAAAAAAAACTTCAAGGTCGATTAAAGTTAGAATCGGAGGTTAAGTTGAAGGTCGCTACACCTCGTTCAAAAAATACAAAAATAAAAACTGTACCAATCCAAAAAATATTCGAAGGTATCTCAAAATCTTGTTGGGAGTAAATGACCTTGCAGTAACCCTCAAGGGCAAACTTTTTCTGCGGCCTAACTACGTATCGGTATGTAAAATGTACCGCTCTATCGACGGTCGGCGTAAAAAATAGAGGTTTTCCATAAAAAAAAAAAACAAAGTTGACCTTGAAATAACCTTCAAAGTCAAGCTCAAGGTCAAATCCAAAGACACCATCGGACTTTTCGTTCTACTTTTTGGACACCCTGTATATACATCCAGAAATATAAATACTTAAATAACTAGAATTAAAGTTTTTAACTATATTTTCTACATTCTTTTGCAGGAAAACAATAACATAAGTACTTTCTCTAATCCAGAATTAAATATTCTGAATCGGGATATTTCCGAGATTATTCAAGAAAAACATATTATTGAACAAGATATTTCACAAAAAGAAGCTGACATTAAAATTAAGACAGGAGAAATAAAAAGTCTTCAAAGTGAATTAGATACGCTTGCAGCGACTCTTAGGCAACTTGATAACCAGAAAGGAGAAGCGCAAAAGAGACTTAACGATTTAAAATCACAGGTATTCTTTCTTATTTGCTTAAGACGGTTTATACCTATAATTTTTGCGTGACATTTTTTTTTATTTTGAGAAAGTTAAATTAATTATGAGAATGTAAATTAAATTCTTTACAAGTAGACACTTATAAAAAAAAAAAAAATAGAGTAGCCTAGACATATTTTACCTCAGCTTATGTCTTTAAAAAATTTGATTTCATCATAATCTTCAGGTTCAACGAATCAATGGATTTTGATAAAATACTGATATAAAAAATTGTAACAATAGTAGGTATCCATTACCCATTGTGGAGAGTTTATTGTTTTTTGATAACACAGCTCCACAAAAAAAATTGAACTTTCGATTGCGGAAACCTGACCTACTTTACTACATGTAATCGAGCATGCTGAATTCGAATCCGGTGTCCCTATGACCGCATAAGGTCAGTATTAAGGTCAGTGGAAGGTCAAATCTATTAAAAAACCTAAAATCGACCAAAAATTTCACTCTTTTGGGTTTTTAGGGTCGCTTAATTCGAATCTGGAGTCTGTATGATCTCATTTGATTGCAAGTGTCGTAAAACATAAAATTTTTGTGTGTGTTTGCAATCCAGGGCACCTCCACGTGGTTGACGGTGGGCAAAGGAGTTATTCCGTGATCCGGCAGAGACGCTGCATAACGGCGTTTATGCTGTCATGGCAAACACGCGAAAAGAATGTACGATGCGGGGAGTCGGATACCCCGTAGTACCGGCGACTGGTCTGAGTGAGCAAGCGTGCCCGCAGTCGTCGTCATCGTGTGACCACAGCTTTGTAGAGGTGGGTACCTTGGCCTCTACAGAGTTTACAGCTTCAAGACGTAACGCAGTCAAAGAAATACGCCAAGAACATGAACATGACAAAAAAGACAAACCGGATGAATTCTGTTATGTTTGTAGTAAATCTTCACCTCCAGGCTTTCGCAAAAACATCACTGATCTTGCTTGTACTGCGTACAAATACTGTTTTGGAAATGATGTATCGAATCAGGATAAAAACTGAGTGCCACATATCATGTGTGCGAGCTGCTGTAATACGATTACTTTGTGTTATAAAAAGAAGTATCTTTCTGGTTTAAAATTCTCCTCACCTGTCGTATGGCACACAGCGAACTCAAAAGAGGATTATTTGTTTTGCTTGACTTTTAAAATAAAATATGTGTATACACGTTCATTGACTCCAGCTGTCTTGATTCGTGCAGCAGATAAATTAGATGTAGCTATGGAGATTACTGAAGAAAATGAAAAAGAAGAGAAAGGAGTAGATATAGAGCAAATGGACAGTGAGATGGAATGGTAAGAATTTAGTTTAAGCAACGAAGAGCCGGAACAGAAAAGAAACAATATGACTGAAAAATTTATACAAGATAAATTGAGTGATTTGGGAAGAGAGTTAGGGTTATCGAAAGAAACTCACGAACTTCTAGCTTCAAAGTTGAAAGAGAAGAATCTTTTGGAAAATGGAGTAAAAATTACAGTGTACAGAAATAGAGAGCGAAAGTTCCGACAATTTTTCACTCATGATGAATCACTGCAACTCGTGTACTGTAATGATATAGCCGGACTATTTAATACTTTAAAAGTTGACATCTATAAGCCTGACGAATGGCGGCTATTTATGGACTCTTCTGTTCGAAGTCTTAAGGTGATATTGCTCCATAACACAAACGTACTGGCTCCTGTACCAATAGCTCATTCGACATTTCTCAAAGAGTCTTACGATAACATTAAAATCATTCTTGACAAAATAAAATATTCGGAGCATCAATGGCGGATCTGTGGCGATCTCAAGATCATTGGCATTATTCTAGGTATGCAAAGCGGAAACATTAAGTATCCTTGTTTCTTATGCCTTTTTGACAGTAGAGATCAGCAAAATCATTATAAAATGTAAGAATGGATTCAACGAAAGTCACTGAAGCCCGGATCGGCAAGCGTTATAAAAGAACCACTTGTAAAAGAAAGAAAAATTTTACTTCCTCCACTACATCTAAAACTGGGATTAATTAAGCAATATGCGAGCAGTTAAGCAAAAAATGCTCAAAATGAGTGATTCGAAGTTAGAAGCTGGTATTTTCGATGGTCCACAGATTCGAACGTTGTTTAATGACAAGAATGTTATTATGCATATGACAGATATTGAGAAAGCTGCCTGGATTAGTTTCCGCAAGGTGTGTGAAAATTTCCTTGGTAACAAAAAAAGCCAGTATTATGAGAAATTGATGACTGACATGATTAAAAATTTCCAGATTTTAGGTTGTAATATGATCAAGATATGAAGGATTTTGAGAAACGATATCAAGGAATCTAGGGTATCAATATGATGGCTGACTATTGCTGGAGTCATAAGAGTAGTGGAATCATAAGCGACGCTCTTTTCGCAAATCATTTCAAGAAAAACAAGTGCGTTATCATAAAAGAAATTTATCATAACAGAAATGATATATTGCAATTTATATCCATTTTTTCAAGTTAAATTTTTATTTTTATCTACCTATTCAAAATCTATTACGCGTGAGAGGTGAAGAGACGACAAAAGAAAACAAAAGGGTTTATGGGATTTGGGTTTATGGATATTGGGTTTATGGGTTTTGGATTTATGGGATTATGGGTTTGGGGTTATTGGGTTATTGGGTTATTGGGTTATTGGGTTATCGGTTTCGGGTTTAAGGATCGATTAGACATTCTTAATTAGATTTGACCTTTAATTGCCTTGATCCTGGCCTGATGCGATCAAATGGACCCCTGATTCGAATTCAGCATGCTCGATTACATATAGTAAAGTAGGTCAGGTTTCCGCAATCGAAAGTTTGATTTTTTTTTGTGGAGCTTTGTAATTTAAATATCCTCTATTATATTAAGTAGCTTAATTCCAGGGTTTTTTTTTCGACCACTTTTCACGTCTTTGACCGACGATACTTGTAGATGATGTAACTTGGTCCAGGAACATTTTTTCCGCTTCGATTTTTTTCTCAATGACTAAGTGCGGGGTGGGCTGCCCTGTAGACGACGTCCTGTCGTCCTGAGGGTGTTCCTGGGCACCTGGACATCGTCTACAGAAGCAGCGCCCGATTTTTTTATTAATGACCAAGATCGTGGTGGGCTTCCCTGAAGACGACGTCCCGTCGTCCTGACGGTGTTCCTGGACACCTGGACATCGTCGACAGGAACAGTGCCCGATTTTTTTCTGAATGACCAAGATCGTGGTGGGCTTCCCTGAAGACGACGTCCCGTCGTCCTGAGGGTGTTCCTGGACACCTGGACATCGTCTACAAGAACAGCCCCCAATTTTTTTTTCAATGACCAAGTGCGGGGTGGGCTGCCTTGTAGACGACGTCCCGTCGTCCTGAGGGTGTTCCTGGACACCTGGCCATCGTCTACAGAAGCAGCGCCCGATTTTTTTCTTAATGACCAAGATCGTGGTGGGCTTCCCTGAAGACGACGTCCCGTCGTCCTGACGGTGTTCCTGGACACCTGGACATCATGAACTTTAAGAAACGTGCGCGGTATTCAATTCCAGCTTTTCGCCTGAATCAATGCCGGGTTCAACGCCAGAATTTGCTTAGCCGATTTCATTTGTCGGAGCGCCGCAGGCACTGTTCGCTCGCGGTGACGTCGCTTTACCTATTACTCGCTACTGGGTTAATTGGTGGAAAGAGACAAAGGGTGTGTCGCGTCGCCTAGCTTTCCTGTCATCTTTCCTGTCTTTATATCTCTCTCTTTCTCTGTCGGTGCCGTTCCTTGCGTTCGTCGGCAGGCACTCCTGAGCCTCAAACCCACTGGCTTCAAGCTCGATAAAATCCGGCTCAACGGTGGCAATTGCCTCGTGGGCTAATGCTTTTGTTCTTTGGTGTGCTGGCTGCTTGCTTCGCCAGCTTCTTATATCTTTTTATTTTTTATAAGGGGTTTTATGCCGAAAGGCTTTTCCCAGGGTTAATAAAAGAGATTAAATAAAAGAAGCACAGTTCACTTTTTCACTTTTCACTTTTTGATGACTTTTAGCATGTATTTCTGTTTTCACAAAGAAGTATGATCACATATTTGGTCACCTAGTCCCGTTGTACTTAGTTGAATTCTTTTTAAATCAGAAGCGCATTGCTATTGCTATTCCAGTGTTTTTTTTTTGCCTACGCGATTCGCGCAGCAGCTCCAAGTAGAACCTCCCCGCGAGTTTCCCAACCAGTAACTGACTAACTTTCCATCGCAAAAAAAGAAAAGGAGCGATGGCGAGATAAGTTGTATCTTTGATCTTCAGCTAATCGTCGTCACCATTTCTCATTCGTTCACGTCATTGAGTACGGCCAATGCTGAGTTGGCTATGTAGGACGACCAATATGTTGCTATTAGCTATTTATTGATTTATTTACATATGAATTTATTAATTTATTTATTTACTTTAGCTGGTAACTTATTACTGCATCGTTCCATAAACAGTTGAAAATCCGTTCAATTCTAAACACTATTTTTGTGTTTAGAATTGAACGGACACAAAGAGAACACAATTTTTGTGTTTAGATTCGAACGGTGGCAACGATAATATAATTTTTGTGTATAAATCATTAAATTACACAAAAATTGTGTTTAATTTTGACTGCTCCAGTAAACTACATAAATAATTAGTAAAAATTTATTTTATCACAAGAAATACACTAAATTATGTACTATATCGCCAGAAAGTACACAAATATTTTGTTAACTTACTATGCTTTCTTGTATGAATTACAAAATGTGTAAAATATTCAAACGTATACTCTTCTTCACATGCCTTTGCCACCCTTCGGCAAAAATCTGGGAAGAAAAAAAGTTTTATATTATTGCGAAAAATGATCGCTGCTTCAAAATTCCGACGGCATTCTTTTCTGTGAAGCAAAAGCTTTAGAAAAATATATTTACATTTGAAAAACTCCGTACAGTTTTTGAACCAATTATCGCATCTCAAAAATCTCAACGGTATTTGAAAGCTTATGATTTCAGCTTGAAAATGCGGTGTCGTAAAAATTTATATAATCATTTTTAACTGAGTTATTATCATACTAGTAAAAAATTGATCGTTTTCTTCTGTTCCAATTATCTCAAAAGCTAGTGAAGATAGAAACAAATTCTAAAAAAGAAAAAGATGTCTTTTGAAGTAAAAAACATAAATTTAAAGTGAAATAAGGTTTCTGACAAAAAAATATTTGAATTACATTGAATAATCATAATAGAAACTATTTATTAATAAGCAACAATAGAGCAAAAATATGTAAAATTATTTTTGTAAATAATTAAACAAAAATATCAAGAATAGCATTTTTATATAATTTTACATATTTTTGCTCTATTGTTGCTTATTAATAAATAGTTATGATTATTAAATGATTATTCAATGTATCTATTATGATTATTCAATGTAATTCAAATATTTTTTTGTGCATGTGAAGGGGAGTGTATATAATGAAAATGACAAATTATTTTTTCTCGGTACTTATTTATTTTTATTTTGAAAAAAAATATGTATAATTTATTCTATTAAAAAATACTCAGTTACTATTACCAAAGTATCGCTGCTACTAATAAAAACATCATATGTTTTTAAAATATTTGGGAGTTCTGATAATTTTATTATTACATAATCTTCCGTATTTTGTATAATATAACCAATCGTTTTACACTGAAACATCTAACTCACTATTTTCGCTTTGTAAGTTTTTAAAATTAGATTTCAAAAGATTGTACTTATTGAATGCAAAATTACGTAGTATATTGCGTTCGTAAATTGTATTTTATACATTAATTTTGTGTCCTTAGAAGAAAGTACTAAAATTTTGTGTAGTTCTTAACTTTACATAAAAATAGTGTAATTTAAACACATTCCTTGTGTTAACGGAAACACAAGAAAAAGTGTACATTAAACACAATTTTTGTGTAGTTTTTTATTGAACAACACAAAACACAAAATTTTTAACTGTGTACGTATCTAGATTTGTGATTAATTTTCGGCCTAGTCAAATAAGAAATAAGAATATTATTTTCCATAAAAAATTGACCATTACATGTAGTTCTAATTGTAACACACCTTGACAAAAAGTTCGTCAATTTTCACAATATAATTTTTATGTAACATAACTCTTAATATTGTGTCTTCAAAATATTCGACGTTTGATTGTTGTAAAAAGCTAAAAAACTTAGTCGTAAAATAAAAGCAAAAGAAATTTTATTAACGTTATAAGTATAAGACTCAACTAATTAAATTAGTATGTTTAGTTACATAAACTTGTTTTATTATACTTTATAGTATATTTTGAAACATATTTTATAACTCTTGAAGGAAATCTAAAATATTTTGTCCTATTTAAGTGTTTATATACTATAATCGCAATCTACGAAAATTTTTAGGTTGATAAACTTGGACAACAAGCTTGCGAGCAAGAATCAACTCTTCGAATTCAAGAAGATGAACTTAATACTAGACGGCAAGAAATAGAAAGCTTAAAATTAACCGAACAGAACTTAGAATCTCATCAGCTTGAATGTAAAAGTAAATTAAATCGATTATCTGAACAATTGCAGAATACGCAATTACAAATTAGTCAAATTAAAGCAAATTTAACACAACTTGAAGAACAACAACACCAAATAGTTGACGCTAATGCTCAATATGATTCAGCCCTTACGGTGGGAGATGCCTTGTTAGTTTCTGAGTCTGCATTATTATTTACAGCTACATTAGATGAATCTACGTAAGTATAAAAAATTCTTTTTATGATTAGTCGAAAAGTATGAATTATTTGCTCTGGATTTTCTTTTTTATCTTTTACCAAGGTTGAGAGTAAAGGTTGCAACTGTTAGCTTATTTATTCCATGTAAATGTATAGTTTTCTCAGAAATAAATTAAAATCTTAGAAAATTCATGTAGCATCTTAACCCATTAATGCCCAAGGGACATGATTTTTTGTCACCTGTCTATTCAGTCTGTCTTTCACCTTCTACCCTGTCGAAGCGCCGGGTGACGAATGCCTTAACTGGTAGTGAGAGTCGGACTTGGCCCTAGTACATGATACCTCACACCGACTGGAGTCTGCGCTATAGCGTAAGACAAAAAGCAGCGAAGGCCCAATTGTATAGAGAATATGACTAAAACATTTGTGTTTTCAAATTTCAAATTTTCATGAATGCACTCAATCCTCACGCTCATACCCACACACACAGGCCGGGGTCCCTGATAAGTTCCTCGAGAAGAGGAATACGTTCAAGGACCCATGGCCAGTCAATAGATATCCGACTCTCCCCACATAGCATGAATGTTTTTTTTTGAGCTTTTTGCAAGGTTTTTTGAAAGGTTTTGAAACTTTCAAAAATAATGCGAAAAATGTTTTTACAACGTGCATATGTCGGCGCATAATCCTCACAAAATCATTTTCAGTGAAGATGTAACAAGATATTTTGCAATATTTTTAAAAGATTTCCACTTATATTTGAGGTAGGTATTTTTATTTTTTGAATTTTATTTTCTAAATGTCAAATGTTTTTAAAACCTTACAAGAGTAAGTATTTCTCTAACTCACTAACCAAAAACTCAGTATTAACTGTAAGCTTGTTTTTTTTTCTATAAAATGATAAAATTATTGAACAGTTAACAAACCTTTTTGTTTAATTTCAAAGAGTATCAGAAACACACGAATGATATATTTTGTATTATTATTTATTTTAAATTGTGTTTTATTTACATGTATAGATTATAAAACACCTAAGCAATCGAAGGAAGTGTCAACTTTCAGCGGTCAGCCATCCAAGTAGTGACTACGCCGAAGTTGCCTAACTTCCCTGATTGTCCGAGGGGCATCTCCACCGTTCCGCCAAACCGTCAGTTATTTTGTATTATTTATATGTTTATAAATAATAAAAAAGAATATTACTTTATGGTAACAAAATCCGTCCTTTTTCCTTGAAAGAGTATAATAGTATTGTAAGTGTGTGTAATACAACGAAAAGAACAAACTTTCACGCATGTGCATAGTGACGGAATAACTTCGTGCCATATCTCGTGTATCTGATGGGATTTTACAGCACAATCACTTCACTCGTACGATTCACTCGCGCGCGATTTGAAAAAGATTAAATAAGAAATACTTAACTTTTATTTATTAATAATTATTATTTCACATTTAAAAAATTGATTTGTTGTGTATTCTCTTTTTCTAAAATACAAACGACAGTTTAAATAATAAAATAAACTTTTTAAAGGTTAATTAATATATTTATTTACTTTAACCATTCCTACAACACTCTACCATTCACACTACATTTCCATCTACGTTGCCCTTTGTCATACGCACATTCATTCACTTTATTTCTCATCCTTTCAACATCCATGCCAATTAAATCCTCATCCATTACCAGATCAAACTCATTCATAGGCAGGTCTCTACCTACCTTGCAGAGATCGGCCCGCCGCACACATTTAATGTCTCGCGGAAGCAATCCAAACAATGTTTGCATTGCCTCCGTGGAGACCGTTCTACATACTCTCACGCAAGCATATAAAATCACTCTCTGGCAACGGATGAGTTCCTCTCTCATACCCTTCCACTTCAGAAACTCATACCATACACTCGCTCCATACATTACCGCAGCCATAACCAATCCTTTCACAACCGCATTCACTACTTATCTCTTCATTCTCCAGTCAGTCCTCAATACAAGTTTTAATTTTCCCATCATTCCTTGCACTCTCGCTCTCATTCCTTTAACATGCACTCTAAAATCTATATTCACATCCACATTCACACCCAGATATTTCACACTCTTACAAATTTAAATCTTCGCTCTACATTCTCACTTACTTGCATATGCACACGCCGATTCAACATATTCATACCTCCTTTCAAAAACATGCACACCGTTTTACTCTCTGAGACTTCGACACCCTAACTCGATCCCCATTCATACACTACTTTCATAACCTCGCTCACTGTGAACTCCACTGCTACCCTCGTGCTACCTTGCACGAGAGTAAGCAGGTCGTCCGCATACTCTGCGACAATCACACCCATAGCACACAGTGTTGGAGGAGTACATCCATGCATACGTTCCACAGGGGCGGTTTACCGATCGACCCCTGTGGGAGGCCTCTCTTAACCATTCGCACAATATCTTCCATACTGATACACATTCGTACCCATCTGTTACAAAAATAGCTTCTCCACATACGTATATCCTCATTTGTACGTCCAATCTCTCTCAATCTCTCTAGGATGGCCTTCCACAACAAGTTGTCGAAGGCCCCTTTAAAATCTACAAACACCAATAACATGCTTACTCTCACATTCACTTAACTTCTTTTTCACAAATTGCCATGCATCCTCAGTACTCTTCCCTTTCATGAAATCAAACTGAATTCATTCCATTTTCCATCCATTTTACTCATTAGCCTTTCAACCAATATACTCTCCAATACCTTACCCAGGCCACTCAGTAGGCTAATTGGTCTATAGAACCTGGGCTTGAACTTATACTTGTCAATCCCTTTCAATAAAACAATCACTCTGGCCTGCTTCCACTGTTTAGGAAAGAGGCCCTCTTACATGCACGCATCATACACACTCTTCAAGTACTCCGGAATCGCTAGCTTAATCATTTCATTCGTTGTCCCATTCATACCCGGCGCTTTTCCCATTTTCATACCTAACACACCATTCTTAATTCCTCATTCGTAAATTCACATTCATCCACACATACATTGTCTTGCTCCACCGGGATGGTGATTCCATCATCCAGTCGAAAAACACACTCATGCAACAACACACTCGCACTCTCATTCCAGGTTCTCGTCCATCCGTCCCTTGTACGCAACCCAGTCAGTCCATCTCTATTACCTTTTCCCACACATAACTTAACTACCTTACCCCACGGATTCTCTCTGCTCTCTCTTTCAACAAATTTATGCCAATCACGCTCCTTCTCTAATCATTCTTTTATACTCATTCACACCATTTTTCCATTCATTCCATTTCACACGATCTACGTCACCGGTTCGTTTCCTTTCACCCTGATAAGTTTTTCTCAATCTACGCACCTCATTCTTCTTTCGCTCCAATCGTTCATTCCACCAGGCTACTCGGCGCACCATCCTTCGATCCTTAGCATTTTTCATACACACATTATTTGCACTATTGATCCATTCATACTAGACATTCACTCTATCCTCCGCCCTCAGACTACAGAATTCTTGAAATCCATAGTCATAGGCAGAGGACTGTAACAGAGACACGTACTTATTCCAATCACACTTCTTCGCTACCCATTTTTTCAATCTACTTTCAAACACATTAGATGATTCATTCTTAACACTCATTCTCAAGAGGACCGAATTGTGATCACTCACACCCCATTCATTCTGCACCTTCCATTCGAATTAAAATTCATTCCTATGGCCCTTAAAGAGAGTGACATTGATGTCACTCTCTCCGGACGCCCTACTAAAAGTGTAGACATCCGAGGGCTCATTTAAAACACACAGGTTCGTCCTCTCAATCCAGTCCTCAAAACATTCACCCCTATTCACATTCGGCCACGTCTGGCCTCTGCACTTAATGTACCGAGTCAGCAGGAGTACCGGGCCGACGATCTGTAAAGCCCGAACGAGAACGGTAGCTCTCCCTCGATACTCCCTTCTCAGTATCCTTCAGGTTCTCACCTCCACTCGCATCACTTACTAAGTTTTTGTTTGTCGACAACATCATTTCCTTACTCCCTCGACCTATTAGCGTTTAACCCACCAACACAACGCCGGCAGCCGCTATCGTAAACGACAACGAGGTTACAGCGAGGCAGCAACGGACATCAACAAGTACTGAGGGATATTCATTTTGGGACGAACTAAACAGGTCCGCCGGGGAAGTGCGCCCTTACCCCGGTAAGGCAATTACGCCCAACCGGTCGCCCATCGCCGCATGCCATAGCTTAGGATTGGGTAAGGTTTTATAGAGGACCCCACCTCGCAGCCGAGCAGTTAAGCCAAGCCCCCGGTTCTCATGCGCGCAAAAAAAAATGATCTGATATGAAGATAGCAGTACGTTATTGTTATATTTTTAAGTCTTTGAATCCGAATCCGAGGTTAGATTGACCCCGCGATTCATAATCATGATTATTTTAATGTCAGGTTTATCGAAAAATTTTCAACAAAAAAAGAAAACCATTATACTTATATTTTTTTGGGTTACCGAATCCAAATCCGTTGTATGTTTTACCTAGCACCTCAGAATAAAGCTCGTTTGTAGATAAAATTGGGAAAAACCATTCGTGCTAAGTGAAGCAGTAAACCTAGTATCTTCTAAAATCTTTCACCTGCAACGTTCTCTTTTATTTTCAAAGGATTTATGTAGTAGATGTTTATATCCCATTTGGCTTGCCATCTCTGTTCAATATCTTTTAAATCATGATGAAAACGCTCATCTTGTTTTTCATTGTAATCTCCTAAATTCTCTGGAAAGTAAATAAAATCAGAATCTAAAAAATAGAGTTTCAGTTTCTTGAAATATTTCAAATGGTAAAAGTTGCTTACCATTTTAGCTGCACTAGCTGCATAGTCAGGAATCCTTTGATTTCTTAAAAAGTTTTGAGGAACATCTTTAATACTAAACCACACAGTTTTTTCTAGATGGTCCATTGCATTCATAAAATGTTCATCGTAAAACATTTTACGGATCTGTGGTCCATCGAATATTCCTTCTTTCACTTTCATTTCAGACAATTGAGGAAACTGTTTTCTCAGAAACTGAAAACATTGCCCTTCCTTATCTAGTTAATTTTCAAAATGAGGGTTATTTTGCATTTCTAAACATTTTTTTTTTCAATTAATGCAAATAACTTTTTTTCCATAAAAATTATTGTATTCCATCTACTTTGAGAGAAAATCAATATTTTTGAGCTTAAAGAGAATGAGAACTGTTTTTTTTTAATCTTCTCTTAAAAAGATGATGACCGGATGATGTGAAGCTCGAAAACGTGAACTTGATTAGTTCCTACGTATATTCCGGAATGGCGCTGAAATTCAAAATTTCTAACCTCAAAAATAAACCCGGAATAAACAGCAAAGAAAGGAACTTGAATGCGTTCAATTTTGCACGTATCTTAAAAAAGTAATGATTTTTGTTTTGAAGCATTTAAATAATTTATAAATGTAATTGGTCGAAAAATTTAGGAATTATTATTATTTATGATTAATGTTTTTTTTTCACTTAATAAATAGACATTTTGATTAAACTCCGTCGACATTTTTTTCACGGGAGAACGACTTTTCAAGGAATGTAAGGATTACATAGATAATTATTTATGATTTATTAACCACTTTTTCTCTTCTATTAAGTAATTTGAGTAAATAAAACTATCACAGAATTCTACGTACTTGAAAAAATCAGTTTTTATCCTGGGGAATTTGACGGAGTTACGAATATACTTTTTCAGGGACTATTTTTTAGTAGTATGGCTTAAATTTCTTTTTATTTTGAAGTAAATTCGTTTGTACTGCTCGTTCAACTATAAATGAAATTACTTTCTTTTCTGGTATGGAATATGTATGAGATATATGAGAGATAATTATGAAACTGAGAAAGATTATGGCCCTTATTTTGAGAATTAACCTTCTAAATACTTAACAAATTGTTTCATCGATCCCAGTTTAATGTAAAGAGGTAGAAGTAATACTTTTGATGGATCAATTATAGGCTCTTTTAACACATTGTTATTTCTTGATAAAAGTGCTACTCTAGCATAGCAAATTTATTTCTCGTAAAGATTTGCACGATATCTACTATTCTACAAACACAAAAAGCAGAGATATTTTGTATATCCTCATTGTTGGCCAAGAAAAAATAAGTATCTGAGAATACGGTACGGCAATCTCGAGATTGGACCATTTTTTACTGCGTGCCGGTGTTATGATTACTGAAATTCAAAGTCCATTTTTATTACAATTTTAAGTATTATTCTAGAATTTAGATATGCATCTTACTAGTAATAATGTCTCAAAACAGAATTAAAAAAAAAAGTAAATTTGAAAAGTTCAAGTATAATACCCCTTTAATAGTGTATTGTTCGTAATTTTATTATATTTTTTAATTACATACGCTATATACACACATACAGTGCCGTCCCCCGCAGCTCAGCTGAATTCGAGCGCGTGCTGATTGCAAAAACACTATACGCAATAAATGACGACTAGCTGAATGTCGCGGTGAGCGGGAAGGTTACACGTAATCTGAAAAATAATGACTAAGAGAAATAAATGTAATGGGATTTATTTCCCTTGATAAAATAAAACAAAATATAACTAACGCTCGAAGGTCGCTCAAATTGGGATGCATGCATGCACGCTGCACCGCTCACATACAAGGAGATGTTGAGGACTCGCGCACTCCTCTTACCTCGCTAAAGTCGGCCGACACGCTGCCTCTCTTAGTCACATTCGCTCTTCGGGCCCTGATGACGCTGCTCGTCGTCGCCACTGCCTCCTGCTGCTGTTGCGCTCGTCTGGTCATTCTTTCCTTCTTCTTTCTTCGGTATCCTTGTTCTAAAAAGTTTTTTAAAACTGGCGTTCTTCTTCTCAACTCGTAAGTTCCCCTCAAGAGCACTGCCTACATATGATTCAAGCTCTTGATCCAGGTTTTTTTACGGATTGCTTCCTACCAAATCACTGCAGCGTAGCTCAGCTTTGGTTTCGATATTATCTCATGAACCCATAAGAGTCTCCGGGTCCGGACCCGCCGCCTTTGATTTTTTATTTCAATCCCAAAGGTTATGGTCCTTTAAACTGATATGGATGGTTGTTTGCGGACTTTCCATCCACGTATGTTTCCTGATTCAGGGGTATAATCCAGAACTTCCCTCCTGCTTGCTGTTATAGAGGTTGGTTTGTTTCTCTCATTCACGGTTTATAATGAATTCAAGCAGCTTTTCTCCCCTTTTGTTAATGTCGGTGCTTCCCCATTCATCGTGGTGAGCTTTCTGGGCACCGCAACAGACGATTAGGTCAAGGATTTTCCTTCTACAGTATTCCACTACTTTTTCCATTCACGCTGGTGATATATCCTCATCATACAGAAAGTAACCAGCGGCAATAACAATTGTTCTTGTTTCATATTCTTTATTTTCCACATCTACTTTAACGACTGTGATGTCTCTGGAACTCAGCTCCTGTAACAAAATACCGTTAATATTCTTTATAAAGATATATGTCCATGCATTACCGCTATTGTTCCCTACAAGATGTTTTCCGATGGCTTTGAGTTCTCTAATGCGTCCTCTCCACAACCAAGGCTCTTGTATTAAGGGGTCTGTCTAGTAACCCGCACCGAAAAAAACGCAGATTTTCGTGATTATTTCTTGGGATATTGGATAAAGGTAATGATATAAAAGTTATTAGGCTGAGTAAATACACTCTTCAAATACATAAAAAAAATTTTTTCTTTTATTTTTTACATGTGTTATAACCAAAAACGTCAACCAAACGCAAAACCTCGAAAAGTAGGTAGGTCCGCGTTGTTGATAAAATGTCGGAGCTGTGTTGTCTGAAACAAAAAATACAAAGTGCTTTAGGTTCAGTATGACAATGGATATGTCCCCTATGATTTTAATCAATTATTTAAAAAAATAAAGAAGTAGTGAAGAAAAAACAAAAAATTTTCAAAAAACCGTTTTTTTTTTCGCCGATTTTCAAAAAAAAATATAGTAAAAATAAAAATTTTTAAAAAATATTTATAGGGGACATAGCGATAGGTTTAAAGAATATGTGGTTCAAATTTCATAAGGATCGGTCGAGTAGTTTCGAAAATTTCATCAACAAGGCGAGTAAAAACGTTGTTTCGAGAAAAACGCGTTTAAAGTTTTTTTTACATACAATTCTTAAAAAAAATTACTTACACCTAGTCCGCGATGCCTGGACCGTACAAAATTCCTTCAGATTGTTCGAAGAGTTGACTTTCTTTCAATCTTTCCTGTCTCAGCTTCGTTCTGCCCTCCTTGGAAGCTTCCGATGAACGACGGTTGCCTACTTGGATACGCTGGCGGTCGCGCGTCACGGCATATGCGACTGCAGTTTCGCCGATTCCAACGTGCATCGTTTCCATAATTTTCAATACTGTGCTGAAGACTTCATTGAAAACACAGGCTGCTATAAGGCACGAAATTTTAACAATTTTTCTTGTCCATTGCAAAAATACGACAATCTTACTTAGAGAGATGTTGCTCTAACGAATCTACACACAGAACTGAATATTTTCGCTATATATATATCTAGGGGGCGTCCCCCCTACTCGCTCCGCTCGTCCACCCCCCATTTTGCGATGCAGGCGAATACTAGAAAATAATTGTTGCATTTTTCTCATTTTTTTCACCTGTATACCATATGAAACTTCATTTACCCAATTGATTTAGCAATATTATTGAATAGATTTATTTTTTCAGTCAAATTCTAGAAGATAATTTTTTATAACCATTATTTTATTTTAAAACTATTATTTCAATTTAAAATTTTCAGCAACACGATAATTGCGTCATTTTTAATTTTATTTACTAAATGCTCATTATTATCGTTTTCTGCTATGTCTATGATTAAATATTTCATAGACTGTATCGTTATACGATTTTGGAGTAAAAATTACACTTTCATAAAAATGTCGATTTTTCATATCTTTAAGTATCCAAAAATTTCATATATAATATTTTCGTTTGTATAATTGATTTTGGGATTTTTGTTACTTTACTTTATCGATCATAGTTTGATAAAAAATTGCCATTGGCTACATTTAAAAGCCGAAATATAAGTTCGATATCATTTTCCGAAATTATTTTATATTTCTTTAATAACATACATTTAAAATTTTGTCGCAGTATACCTATTTTTTATAATTCCCAATAACTCTCAGTAATTCGATTCCCAGATGGAACAATTAGTAACATACATCGAAAATTTCTTGATGCAAGAACTTCTTTTGCTCCAAATATTTCATTATAATTAGATAAATCAATTAAACATTTTTCTACAGCATTTAAAATGTCTTTATAATTTTTATTATTATGTTATTCAAACCTCCTATTTTTTATTTTTTTCCCCTTTGTTTATACTCCTTTGCTTTAGCGATACAATTAAATCTGTTTACTTTTTGAGTAATTTTTCAGTTGTCACTTTTTTCCCATTAATCTACTCTTTTACTTTCCTGATATCCTTGAATTTATTTATTTTTCAGTCGATTTCTAGAAAATAATTTTTCACCGTTTCTATAACTGTATATACGATACAAAACTTCATTTAGCCATTTGCTTTAGCGATATAATTGATTTTATTTTCATTATTATCTTTTTTTGCAATGTCAATGATTCAATATACCGTAGATTGTATCGCTATACGATTAAGAAATTTATTGTAAATTTTTTATCCACATTTTTTGGAGCTAAAATTACAATTTCATACAAATTGAGGAGGGGCTGAGGAGGGGTTCAATAATGAGGATGTTCCTGAGGAGGGGGGAGGAGGGGAGAAGAGGGGGAGGAGGGGAGAAGAGGGGAGGAGGGGGTGGGGGGGGAGGGGAGAGGATAGTTAAAGAGGAGCAGGAATATTTTTTAAATATATAAAAAGACATCATTAAAATAATAAATATAACATAAATTAATGAAAAAAATGAGGAGAGGAAATGTTGAATGAGGAGCGGTGGAGGAGGGGGATGGGAGAGGGGGGAGGAGGGGGATGGGAGAGGGGGGGAGGAGGGGGGAGGATGGGGATAATCTTTGGTTTTGACCTTATAACTATATAATATAGGGAGATATACACAATGTATCTGAATCTTCTGACAATATTATACCGTTGGAATCGTCGTGACGAGCTGTACATGGGAAAAATAATGAAAAAATTTAATGTTCATCCTACAAATAGTTATTAACTATTAAAGATGACCAATCCTGGCGCACCATTAGCCAGAAGAATGTGCGATGTTGCCATGTCTTGTTGGTATAAATATAAATATTGACATGTCAACATAAAAAATTATCGACCGCACGGTCAGAGCTTAGTCGCTATCAAAACTACAGATGGCGCCGTCATTTTTTAATTCTATAGTTGTCTGCTTTGCTTAATGACGTTAGGCCGACAAAATTGAAACTATGCTGCTTTGGTGGAAAATGACTTTCCACCAAACCATGGATATTTACGGGCGGCCTTGACAGGGTTTCAGCGAACACTGGCTCGCTTCACAAAATAATAATTTTTAAAATCATAACATGAGGCCACCACGCTTAAAACCATGTTGCTTTGGAGTAAAATAACTTTCCACCAATACATGGATAATTACGGGCGGCCTCGCTAGTGCTTCAGCGATTAGTGGTCTGCCCAGCGAATTTAATATTTTTAAAATCATAACATGAGACCGCCACGCTTAAAACCATGTTACTTTGGTGGAAAGTGACTTTCCACCAAGCCATGCAAATTCAGGGGCGGCCTCGGTAGGGTTTCAGCGTACACTGGCTCGCTTAAAAAAAAAGAAAATTTCTAAAATCATGCCATGAGGCCGCCACAATTAAAACCATGTTGCTTTGGTGGAAAATGACTTTCCACCAAGCCACGCAAATTCAGGGGCGGCCTCGCTATTGTTTCAGCGAACACTGGCTCGCTTAAAAAAAAAAGAAAATTTTAAAATTTAGCCACGAGGCCGCCACAATTAAAACCATGTTGCTTTGGTGGAAAAAGACTTTCCACCAAGCCATGCAAATTCAGGGGCGGCCTCGCTTGTGTTTCAGCGAACACTGGCTCGCTTAAAAAAAAGAGAAAATTTTAAAATTTAGCCACGAGGCCGCCACAATTAAAACCATGTTGCTTTGGTGGAAAATGACTTTCCACCAAGCCATGCAAATTCAGGGGCGGCCTCGCTATTGTTTCAGCGAACACTGGCTCGCTTAAAAAAAAGAAAATAGTAAAATCATAACATGAGGCCGCCACGCTTAAAACCATGTTGCTTTGGTGGAAAATAACTTTCCACCAAGCCATGCACATTCACGGGCGGCCTCATAGGGTTTCAGCAATCAGTGGCCCGATTGAGGAAATCAAAATTTCTAAAATCATGCCATGAGGCCGCCACAATTAAAATCATGTTGCTTTGGTGGAAAATGACTTTCCACCAAGCCATGCAAATTCAGGGGCGGCCTCGCTTGTGTTTCAGCGAACACTGGCTCGCTTAAAAAAAAAGAAAATTTTAAAATTTAGCCACGAGGCCGCCACAATTAAAACCATGTTGCTTTGGTGGAAAATGACTTTCCACCAAGCCATGCAAATTCAGGGGCGGCCTCGCTATTGTTTCAGCGAACACTGGCTCGCTTAAAAAAAAAGAAAATAGTAAAATCATAACATGAGGCCGCCACGCTTAAAACCATGTTGCTTTGGTGGAAAATAACTTTCCACCAAGCCATGCACATTCACGGGCGGCCTCATAGGGTTTCAGCAATCAGTGGCCCGATTGAGGAAATCAAAATTTCTAAAATCATGCCATGAGGCCGCCACAATTAAAATCATGTTGCTTTGGTGGAAAATGACTTTCCACCAAGCCATGCAAATTCAGGGGCGGCCTCGCTTGTGTTTCAGCGAACACTGGCTCGCTTAAAAAAAAAGAAAATTTTAAAATTTAGCCACGAGGCCGCCACAATTAAAACCATGTTGCTTTGGTGGAAAATGACTTTCCACCAAGCCATGCAAATTCAGGGGCGGCCTCGCTAGTGTTTCAGCGAACACTGTCTCGCTTAAAAAAAAAGAAAATTTTAAAATTTAGCCACGAGGCCGCCACACTTAAAATCATGATGCTTTGGTGAAAAATGACTTTCCACCAAACCATGGATATTCGTGGGCGGCCTCATACGGTTTCAGCAATCAGTGGCCCGATTGAGGAAATCAAAATTTCTAAAATCATGCCATGAGGCCGCCACAATTAAAACCATGTTGCTTTGGTGGAAAATGACCTTCCACCAAACCATGCAAATTCACCAGCCGCATCGCTTATGTTTCAGCGAACACTGGCTCGCTTAAAAAAAAGAAAATTTTTAAATTTTGCCACGAGGCCGCCACACTTAAAATCATGATGATTTGGTGGAAAATGACTTTCCACCAAGCCATGCAAATTCAGGGGCGGCCTCGCTATTGTTTCAGCGAACACTGGCTCGCTTAAAAAAAAAGAAAATAGTAAAATCATAACATGAGGCCGCCACGCTTAAAACCATGTTGCTTTGGTGGAAAATAACTTTCCACCAAGCCATGCACATTCACGGGCGGCCTCATAGGGTTTCAGCAATCAGTGGCCCGATTGAGGAAATCAAAATTTCTAAAATCATGCCATGAGGCCGCCACAATTAAAATCATGTTGCTTTGGTGGAAAATGACTTTCCACCAAGCCATGCAAATTCAGGGGCGGCCTCGCTTGTGTTTCAGCGAACACTGGCTCGCTTAAAAAAAAAGAAAATTTTAAAATTTAGCCACGAGGCCGCCACAATTAAAACCATGTTGCTTTGGTGGAAAATGACTTTCCACCAAGCCATGCAAATTCAGGGGCGGCCTCGCTAGTGTTTCAGCGAACACTGGCTCGCTTAAAAAAAAAGAAAATTTTAAAATTTAGCCACGAGGCCGCCACACTTAAAATCATGATGCTTTGGTGGAAAATAACTTTCCACCAAGCCATGGATATTCATGGGCGGCCTCATACGGTTTCAGCAATCAGTGGCCCGATTGAGGTAATCAAAATTTCTAAAATCATGCCATGAGGCCGCCACAATTAAAACCATGTTGCTTTGGTGGAAAATGACTTTCCACCAAGCCACGCAAATTCAGGGGCGGCGTCGCTATTGTTTCAGCGAACACTGGCTCGCTTAAAAAAAAAAGAAAATTTTAAAATTTAGCCACGAGGCCGCCACAATTAAAACCATGTTGCTTTGGTGGAAAAAGACTTTCCACCAAGCCATGCAAATTCAGGGGCGGCCTCGCTTGTGTTTCAGCGAACACTGGCTCGCTTAAAAAAAAAGAAAATTTTAAAATTTAGCCACAAGGCCGCCACAATTAAAACCATGTTGCTTTGGTGGAAAATGACTTTCCACCAAGCCATGCAAATTCAGGGGCGGACTCGCTAGTCTTTCAGCGAACACTGGCTCGCTTAAAAAAAAGAGAAAATTTTAAAATTTAGCCACGAGGCCGCCACAATTAAAATCATGTTGCTTTGGTGGAAAATGACTTTCCACCAAGCCATGCAAATTCAGGGGCGGCCTCGCTTGTGTTTCAGCGAACACTGGCTCGCTTAAAAAAAAAGAAAATTTTAAAATTTAGCCACGAAGCCGCCACACTTAAAATCATGATGCTTTGGTGGAAAATAACTTTCCACCAAGCCATGGATATTCATGGGCGGCCTCATACGGTTTCAGCAATCAGTGGCCCGATTGAGGTAATCAAAATTTCTAAAATCATGCCATGAGGCCGCCACAATTAAAACCATGTTGCTTTGGTGGAAAATGACTTTCCACCAAGCCATGCAAATTCAGGGGCGGACTCGCTAGTCTTTCAGCGAACACTGGCTCGCTTAAAAAAAAGAGAAAATTTTAAAATTTAGCCACGAGGCCGCCACAATTAAAACCATGTTGCTTTGGTGGAAAATGACTTTCCACCAAGCCATGCAAATTCAGGGCCGGCCTCGCTATTGTTTCAGCGAACACTGGCTCGCTTAAAAAAAAAGAAAATAGTAAAATCATAACATGAGGCCGCCACGCATTAAAACCATGTTGCTTTGGTGGAAAATAACTTTCCACCAAGCCATGCACATTCACGGGCGGCCTCATAGGGTTTCAGCAATCAGTGGCCCGATTGAGGAAATCAAAATTTCTAAAATCATGCCATGAGGCCGCCACAATTAAAATCATGTTGCTTTGGTGGAAAATGACTTTCCACCAAGCCATGCAAATTCAGGGGCGGCCTCGCTTGTGTTTCAGCGAACACTGGCTCGCTTAAAAAAAAAGAAAATTTTAAAATTTAGCCACGAGGCCGCCACAATTAAAACCATGTTGCTTTGGTGGAAAATGACTTTCCACCAAGCCATGCAAATTCAGGGGCGGCCTCGCTAGTGTTTCAGCGAACACTGGCTCGCTTAAAAAAAAGAAAATTTTAAAATTTAGCCACGAGGCCGCCACGCTTAAAACCATGTTGCTTTGGTGGAAAATAACTTTCCACCAAGCCATGCACATTCACGGGCGGCCTCATAGGGTTTCAGCAATCAGTGGCCCGATTGAGGAAATCAAAATTTCTAAAATCATGCCATGAGGCCGCCACAATTAAAACCATGTTGCTTTGGTGGAAAATGACCTTCCACCAAACCATGCAAATTCACCAGCCGCATCGCTTATGTTTCAGCGAACACTGGCTCGCTTAAAAAAAAAGAAAATTTTTAAATTTTGCCACGAGGCCGCCACACTTAAAATCATGATGATTTGGTGGAAAATGACTTTCCACCAAGCCATGCAAATTCAGGGGCGGCCTCGCTTGTGTTTCAGCGAACACTGGCTCGCTTAAAAAAAAAGAAAATTTTAAAATTTAGCCACAAGGCCGCCACAATTAAAACCATGTTGCTTTGGTGGAAAATAACTTTCCACCAAGCCATGCAAATTCAGGGGCGGACTCGCTAGTCTTTCAGCGAACACTGGCTCGCTTAAAAAAAAGAGAAAATTTTAAAATTTAGCCACGAGGCCGCCACAATTAAAACCATGTTGCTTTGGTGGAAAATGACTTTCCACCAAGCCATGCAAATTCAGGGGCGGCCTCGCTATTGTTTCAGCGAACACTGGCTCGCTTAAAAAAAAAGAAAATAGTAAAATCATAACATGAGGCCGCCACGCTTAAAACCATGTTGCTTTGGTGGAAAATAACTTTCCACCAAGCCATGCACATTCACGGGCGGCCTCATAGGGTTTCAGCAATCAGTGGCCCGATTGAGGAAATCAAAATTTCTAAAATCATGCCATGAGGCCGCCACAATTAAAATCATGTTGCTTTGGTGGAAAATGACTTTCCACCAAGCCATGCAAATTCAGGGGCGGCCTCGCTTGTGTTTCAGCGAACACTGGCTCGCTTAAAAAAAAAGAAAATTTTAAAATTTAGCCACGAGGCCGCCACAATTAAAACCATGTTGCTTTGGTGGAAAATGACTTTCCACCAAGCCATGCAAATTCAGGGGCGGCCTCGCTAGTGTTTCAGCGAACACTGGCTCGCTTAAAAAAAAAAGAAAATTTTAAAATTTAGCCACGAGGCCGCCACACTTAAAATCATGATGCTTTGGTGGAAAATAACTTTCCACCAAGCCATGGATATTCATGGGCGGCCTCATACGGTTTCAGCAATCAGTGGCCCGATTGAGGTAATCAAAATTTCTAAAATCATGCCATGAGGCCGCCACAATTAAAACCATGTTGCTTTGGTGGAAAATGACTTTCCACCAAGCCACGCAAATTCAGGGGCGGCCTCGCTAGTGTTTCAGCGAACACTGGCTCGCTTAAATAAAAAAAAAAATTTTTAAATTTAGCCACGAGGCCGCCACACTTAAAATCATGATGCTTTGGTGGAAAATAACTTTCCACCAAGCCATGCACATTCACGGGCGGCCTCATAGGGTTTCAGCAATCAGTGGCCCGATTGAGGAAATCAAAATTTCTAAAATCATGCCATGAGGCCGCCACAATTAAAATCATGTTGCTTTGGTGGAAAATGACTTTCCACCAAGCCATGGAAATTCAGGGGCGGCCTCGCTTGTGTTTCAGCGAACACTGGCTCGCTTAAAAAAAAGAAAATTTTAAAATTTAGCCACGAGGCCGCCACAATTAAAACCATGTTGCTTTGGTGGAAAATGACTTTCCACCAAGCCATGCAAATTCAGGGGCGGCCTCGCTAGTGTTTCAGCGAACACTGGCTCGCTTGAAAAAAAAAGAAAATTGTAAAATCATAACATGAGGCCGCCACGCTTAAAACCATGTTGCGTTGGTGGAAAATGACTTCCCACCAAGCCATGCAAATTCAGGGGCGGCCTCGCTTGTGTTTCAGCGAACACTGGCTCGCTTAAAAAAAAAAAAAATTTTAAATTTAGCCACGAGGCCGCCACACTTAAAATCATGATGCTTTGGTGGAAAATAACTTTCCACCAAGCCATGGATATTCATGGGCGGCCTCATACGGTTTCAGCAATCAGTGGCCCGATTGAGGTAATCAAAATTTCTAAAATCATGCCATGAGGCCGCCACAATTAAAACCATGTTGCTTTGGTGGAAAATGACTTTCCACCAAGCCACGCAAATTCAGGGGCGGCGTCGCTATTGTTTCAGCGAACACTGGCTCGCTTAAAAAAAAAGAAAATTTTAAAATTAGCCACGAGGCCGCCACAATTAAAACCATGTTGCTTTGGTGGAAAAAGACTTTCCACCAAGTCATGCAAATTCAGGGGCGGCCTCGCTTGTGTTTCAGCGAACACTGGCTCGCTTAAAAAAAAAGAAAATTTTAAAATTTAGCCACAAGGCCGCCACAATTAAAACCATGTTGCTTTGGTGGAAAATGACTTTCCACCAAGCCATGCAAATTCAGGGGCGGACTCGCTAGTCTTTCAGCGATCACTGGCTCGCTTAAAAAAAAGAGAAAATTTTAAAATTTAGCCACGAGGCCGCCACAATTAAAATCATGTTGCTTTGGTGGAAAATGACTTTCCACCAAGCCATGCAAATTCAGGGGCGGCCTCGCTTGTGTTTCAGCGAACACTGGCTCGCTTAAAAAAAAAGAAAATTTAAAATTTAGCCACGAAGCCGCCACACTTAAAATCATGATGCTTTGGTGGAAAATAACTTTCCACCAAGCCATGGAATATTCATGGGCGGCCTCATACGGTTTCAGCAATCAGTGGCCCGATTGAGGTAATCAAAATTTCTAAAATCATGCCATGAGGCCGCCACAATTAAAACCATGTTGCTTTGGTGGAAAATGACTTTCCACCAAGCCATGCAAATTCAGGGGCGGACTCGCTAGTCTTTCAGCGAACACTGGCTCGCTTAAAAAAAAGAGAAAATTTTAAAATTTAGCCACGAGGCCGCCACAATTAAAACCATGTTGCTTTGGTGGAAAATGACTTTCCACCAAGCCATGCAAATTCAGGGCCGGCCTCGCTATTGTTTCAGCGAACACTGGCTCGCTTAAAAAAAAAGAAAATAGTAAAATCATAACATGAGGCCGCCACGCTTAAAACCATGTTGCTTTGGTGGAAAATAACTTTCCACCAAGCCATGCACATTCACGGGCGGCCTCATAGGGTTTCAGCAATCAGTGGCCCGATTGAGGAAATCAAAATTTCTAAAATCATGCCATGAGGCCGCCACAATTAAAATCATGTTGCTTTGGTGGAAAATGACTTTCCACCAAGCCATGCAAATTCAGGGGCGGCCTCGCTTGTGTTTCAGCGAACACTGGCTCGCTTAAAAAAAAAGAAAATTTTAAAATTTAGCCACGAGGCCGCCACAATTAAAACCATGTTGCTTTGGTGGAAAATGACTTTCCACCAAGCCATGCAAATTCAGGGGCGGCCTCGCTAGTGTTTCAGCGAACACTGGCTCGCTTAAAAAAAAAGAAAATTTTAAAATTTAGCCACGAGGCCGCCACGCTTAAAACCATGTTGCTTTGGTGGAAAATAACTTTCCACCAAGCCATGCACATTCACGGGCGGCCTCATAGGGTTTCAGCAATCAGTGGCCCGATTGAGGAAATCAAAATTTCTAAAATCATGCCATGAGGCCGCCACAATTAAAATCATGTTGCTTTGGTGGAAAATGACTTTCCACCAAGCCATGCAAATTCAGGGGCGGCCCTCGCTTGTGTTTCAGCGAACACTGGCTCGCTTAAAAAAAAGAAAATTTTAAAATTTAGCCACGAGGCCGCCACAATTAAAACCATGTTGCTTTGGTGGAAAATGACTTTCCACCAAGCCATGCAAATTCAGGGGCGGCCTCGCTAGTGTTTCAGCGAACACTGTCTCGCTTAAAAAAAAAGAAAATTTTAAAATTTAGCCACGAGGCCGCCACACTTAAAATCATGATGCTTTGGTGAAAAATGACTTTCCACCAAACCATGGATATTCGTGGGCGGCCTCATACGGTTTCAGCAATCAGTGGCCCGATTGAGGAAATCAAAATTTCTAAAATCATGCCATGAGGCCGCCACAATTAAAACCATGTTGCTTTGGTGGAAAATGACCTTCCACCAAACCATGCAAATTCACCAGCCGCATCGCTTATGTTTCAGCGAACACTGGCTCGCTTAAAAAAAAAGAAAATTTTTAAATTTTGCCACGAGGCCGCCACACTTAAAATCATGATGATTTGGTGGAAAATGACTTTCCACCAAGCCATGCAAATTCAGGGGCGGCCTCGCTATTGTTTCAGCGAACACTGGCTCGCTTAAAAAAAAAGAAATAGTAAAATCATAACATGAGGCCGCCACAATTAAAACCATGTTGCTTTGGTGGAAAATAACTTTCCACCAAGCCATGCACATTCAGGGCCGGCCTCGCTAGTGTTTCAGCGAACACTGGCTCGCTTAAAAAAAAAAGAAATAGTAAAATCATAACATGAGGCCGCCACGCTTAAAACCATGTTGCTTTGGTGGAAAATAACTTTCCACCAGCCATGCACATTCACGGGCGGCCTCATAGGGTTTCAGCAATCAGTGGCCCGATTGAGGAAATCAAAATTTCTAAAATCATGCCATGAGGCCGCCACAATTAAAATCATGTTGCTTTGGTGGAAAATGACTTTCCACCAAGCCATGCAAATTCAGGGGCGGCCTCGCTAGTGTTTCAGCGAACACTGGCTCGCTTAAAAAAAAAGAAAATTTTAAAATTTAGCCACGAGGCCGCCACAATTAAAACCATGTTGCTTTGGTGGAAAATGACTTTCCACCAAGCCATGCAAATTCAGGGCGGCCTCGCTAGTGTTTCAGCGAACACTGGCTCGCTTAAAAAAAAGAAAATTTTAAAATTTAGCCACGAGGCCGCCACACTTAAAATCATGATGCTTTGGTGGAAAATAACTTTCCACCAAGCCATGGATATTCATGGGCGGCCTCATACGGTTTCAGCAATCAGTGGCCCGATTGAGGTAATCAAAATTTCTAAAATCATGCCATGAGGCCGCCACAATTAAAACCATGTTGCTTGGTGGAAAATGACTTTCCACCAAGCCACGCAAATTCAGGGCGGCCTCGCTATTGTTTCAGCGAACACTGGCTCGCTTAAAAAAAAAGAAAATTTTAAAATTTAGCCACGAGGCCGCCACACTTAAAACTATGTTGCTTTGGTGGAAAAATGACTTTCCACCAAGCCATGCAAATTCAGGGCGGCCTCGCTGTAGTTTCAGCGAACACTGGCTCGCTTAAAAAAAAAGAAAATTTTAAATTTTGCCACAAGGCCGCCACAATTAAAACCATGTTGCTTTGGTGGAAAATGACTTTCCACCAAGCCATGCAAATTCAGGGCGGCCTCGCTAGTTTTCAGCGAACACTGGCTCGCTTAAAAAAAAAGAAAATTTTAAAATTTAGCCACGAGGCCGCCACACTTAAAATCATGATGCTTTGGTGGAAAATAACTTTCCACCAAGCCATGGATATTCATGGGCGGCCTCATACGGTTTCAGCAATCAGTGGCCCGATTGAGGTAAATCAAATTTCTAAAATCATGCCATGAGGCCGCCACAATTAAAACCATGTTGCTTTGGTGGAAAATGACTTTCCACCAAGCCATGCAAATTCACAGGGCGGCCTCGCTATTAGTTTCAGCGAACACTGGCTCGCTTAAAAAAAAGAAAATTTTAAAATTTAGCCACGAGGCCGCCACACTTAAAATCATGTTGCTTTGGTGGAAAATGACTTTCCACCAAGCCATGCAAATTCACAGGCGGCCTCGCTTAAGTTTCAGCGAACACTGGCTCGCTTAAAAAAAAGAAAATTTTAAAATTTTGCCACGAGGCCGCCACAATTAAAACTCATGTTGCTTTGGTGGAAAATGACTTTCCACCAAGCCATGCAAATTCAGGGGCGGCCTCGCT